>CAUYSK010006524.1:0-40290 GCA_963575035.1 Avahi laniger
GGGGTAGGTCATGAGAGCTCCGCCCTCACGAACGGATCGATGCCACCATAAAAGGGCATCAGAAGAGCAAGTTCCCTCTCTTGCTCTCTCTCACTCTTTCTTTGTCCTTCCTCTTGCCCTGGGAGGATGTAGCAAGAAGGCCCTCCCCGGATGCTGGCTTCTCCCTCTTGGACTTCCCGCCTCCAGAGCCATGAGCCAACACATTTTCGTTCATTATAAATTACTCAGTCTCAGGTACTCTGTCATGGCAGCACAACACGGACTAAGACACATCTCCCTACTTTCAAAAACAAACAAAACACCATGACAGCCAAGTGTGTGGGGGACAAACAATACATATCTGCGGGCCCAGGCTGTCTGGGACGCTGCCCGCATCCTGCCTCGGATCCTCAGCGCTGCCTTCTCCCTGGTCACACCTGCATGCAGCTGGACTCCCACTTCCTTGCACACCATCAGGACAGTGGGAACCCCGAATGCCCTGTGTCATCTGGGAAGAGGCACTGCTGTAAATACGTGAGTTCTTTTGGAACTGCAAATTAGCATTTTCATTTGATAATTTACCATTCTCCTCTTGGTGACATCTTTTGGTCTTTCTTAAAATGTATCCACTTTTCTAACTAGACACAAATTAACCTGTACAATATGCAAAGGCAAATGGCTCCATGCCTTTTCTTAGAATCGTCGGGCTCAGTGACTCGCTCCTGTAATCCTAGCACTCTGGGAGACCGAGGCGGGAGGATTGCTTGAGTTCAGGAGTTCGAGACCAGTCTGAGCAAGAGTGAGACCCTGTCTCTACTAAAAATAGAAAAATTAGCCAAGCATCATGGCATGCACCTGTAGTCCCAGCTACTCAAGAGGCTGAGGCAGGAGGATTGCTTGAGCCCAGGAGTTTGAGGTTGCAGTGAGCCATGACCATGCCACTGCACTCTACCCAGAGCAAAAGAGCAAGACTATGTCTCAAAAACAAAAACAAAAAAGATAGACTGTTGATAGCTTCTTGTCCACACATGTACCACACCTGTGAATATTACTGAAATCTAGGTTAATGAAACATATACAAATAATGAAAGTAATTACTATTAGTAATTCTTTAGCATCATTGACTTGAATGTGTCTAATATGTAGAGCTTAAACTTAAAAACTCTTGTAGTGAGGTAGGCAATGAGGCAGTGATTGGATGTGGTTGTTCTGTATCGTAACACTCATTAATCCATTTAACAAGATTCATTCAGCAGTTTTCGGCTAAAACCACAGATGTGATTGTATAACCCACTGGAACACAAGACTGGAAACCTCTCTCCAAGCTGCTTCTGTCGTGTTGTCGAACGAGAGCGCCAGGCGTGGCTGCAGTTCTCAGGGAGCTGTGAACGAATGTGATTTCATCAGCAAAACGAAAAATCCAAATGTTGCTATTTATGCTACACATTCCCTCAGTGTAGTACTGAGCCATTGTCTTGTTTTTTTTTTCCTCTCTGCAGTGAGGTCTTAAGAAAACATTGACAAGCTAGAGAAGAACTTAAGCAAAATGGTGGTGAGCACGATTATACCAGGACTCCGAATATGGTGATTTTTTCTGTGGCACCCACTTGAGCTTTATTCCTTAAGACTTTTTGAGTGTCCTTAAGACAGCTCTTTATCTGCAGATCAGTGCCCTCAGGGGCAGCCAGCCTCACCCCTGGGGTCGCTCAGGGGCCGTGCCTCACTCAGAGCAGTTGGGTAGTGACAATGTGGACATGCCTCTCCTGCAAGGTGTAAGCTGTTAGTGTAGTTGGTACTTCCAGGGTTTCAGTCTTGTGTTTGACTGACTCTTCAGACTTCTCTTGTGCCACTTCCCCTTCGCTCCTGGCTGGTAAGCTGGCAGTTTCTCTCTTCTGCCTGGGGCTTTTGCACTTTCTGTTCCCTTGCTTGAAATGCCTTTCCCCTGGCTCTTTAGGTAGCTGTTTCCTTCTAATCTTCTAATCCTTTAAGCTTTTAATTTTTTACATTTCCATTTAAATGTCACCTCCACATTTAAATGTGACCAACCTGGGAAACAGTGAGACTCTGTCTCTACAAAAAATAAAAACAAAAAAGTTGGGCATAGTGGCATGAGTCTGTAGTCCCAGCAATTGGGAGGCTGAGGCAGGAGGATCTCTTGAGCACAGGAGTTTGAGGTTACATTGAGTTACGGTTGCACCACTAGCACTCTAGACTGGGTGACAGAGTGGGACTCTGTCTCTAAAAAAAATAAAAAATAAAAAATAAATGTTCTCTCCTGAGAGTCCTCTCCTTCCCCCAACTCCAATGGCCTGTCCTTGTGTATTAGTGAAGATAGGCTATCCATCGCAATAGTGAACGCACTCCAAATCCCAGTGGCTTAACACAACGAAGATTTATTTCTTGCTCATTTCACAACCCATCGTGAGTTGAGAGGCTCTCCTCTAAGCAGTGACTTGGGGATCCAGCACCTCTGGGGCATGCAGATGGGGAAGAAAGTGCTTCCAGGCAGGGGATTACATCCCACATCCTATTGGCCAGAATCCAGGCATATATCCCTAAGTTATTTGAAAACAGGGTTGGAAAGTTAGTTTTCCTTTACAGAGATTATTTCATTTAACTTTCACAGCAAGCCTATGAGGTAAACAATAATATCATGTTCATTTTACACATAGAACATTGAGGCTTAGAGAGGTTAAGTAACTAAGGTTAGTCACACAGCTAAGAGCTGGGATTGGAACCCAGGATATCAGCCTCCGGAAACCACTTCTAACAGAGCTTCTGTATCTCTTTCATGTTAAAGATAACAAGAACATTGATAACACATCAATTGTATATTTATATTAAGTGTTAGAAACTCAGAGTTTTACAAGTATTCTTGAATAACAGTAGCTTAGACAGAGAAGATAGCTTTGTTAAGAAAGCTAAGGAACAGTTTGTTTATTTTTATTTTTTGTAGAGACAAGGTCTTGCTATGTTGCCCAGGTTGGTCGCGAACTCCTGGTCTCAAGTGATCCTCCTGCCTCAGCCTCCCAAGTATTGGGATTACAGGTGTGAGCCACTGTGCCCAGTCTAAGGAACAGTTTAGACCAGTAGTTTTCAAAATATAGTCTGCAGCTTCTGGAGAACCTTGATACCTTTTTAGAGGATCCATGAGAACAAAATTATTTTCACAATAATACTAAGATGTTATTTTCCTTTTTCATTCTCCTCTCATGAGTACACTGTGGAGTTTTCCAGAGGCTCCCTCACAAGTGATGATGTCACTGCTATGATGTCAATGCATAAAGGAGGTATGGTTGTAAATGAACTAACAAATAGCTTATTACTTTAAGTTTTAATTTTGTAAAACTTAACATTTCTAATACAATAAATATCAATAGACCCACATAAACAACAGTTCTTTGGGGTTCTTGATAGTTTTAAAGAGTATAATGGATCCTGAGACCAAAAAATTTGTGAACTGCTATTAGGTTAGACAATTCAAGGCAATGTGTTTTCTGATATCAGTTTAATCTCTGGCATATAGCAATTAAGATTCTCAGTTTTTAAAAAACTTTTAAAAATGTCTATCTCTCAATTTCTTTAATGTTAAAATGGGATTACACATATTTATAATATTATAATATTGAACAAAAGACTAATTTAAAACATCAGTCATAGTAACCTGGATTAGAATCAAGCATTCTAAAAAACTAAGACAAAGAGAAACATTAATAATGAATTCAAAGAAATTTCCTCAATTTTCTGTTTCTTTTCCCCCTCGACTTCATTCTTTCTCAGGAATAGTGGGAAAAACCAAGTATGGTGGCTCATGCCTATAATCCCAGCACTTTGTGAGCCAAGGTGGGAATATCCTTTGAGACCAACCTGGGCAATGTAGTGAGACCCTGTCCCTAAGAATTTTTTTTAGAGAATAGCCAGGAATGGTGGCACATGCCTGTAGTCCCAGCTACTCCTTGGGAGGCTGAGGCAGGAAGACTGCTTCATATGAGCCCAAGAGTTCAAGGCTGCAGTGAGCTATGATTGCGCCACTGTGCTCCAGCCTGGGTGACAGAGTGAGACCCTGTCTCTTTTTTTTTTTTTCCTTTTTTTTTTATTTCAGGGTATTATGAGGGTACAAACATTACGGTTACATTTTATGTCTTTGTCTCACCCAAGCGAGGGTTCGAGGCATGCCCTTCCCCTCTACAATGTGAGATCCTGTCTCTTAAAAAAACAAAAGAATAGTGGGAAAATGTATCCAATTTGCTAATTTGCTATCATCACAACATTCTCTTGGTGAAGGTGTCTGTTTATTGGAGATTAGTAGTGTAATCAATTTACCTTGACCCACATTAATGAAAATTCACTGCAGGTGAAATGCCATGGTAACAAAACTCACTTTAACTGCATACCACGTAAACAGACAGCTTTTGAACTTGGCTGATGATCTGGCGTGTTATCCCGTGCTGATGTCATTATGGTAAATTTCAGTTTAAATAAAGTCAAAAAGCCATTCTCTTCCAGTCCACTGCAATGGCTGCATGCCACAATAACTTGATTTTCATAACCCTTGATACCTTAATACAGAAGGTAAGCTGTATGGGTACAAAGTAGCCCATTTACAAAATGATGGATAAAGCTTGCCCAAGTGCATAGTAATGCTTGATTTAAGGCTTGATAACACTGGCTTTATTTAAGTTATCCCAGCTTTTTGAAAATTTAAGATTCTAAATGATAAACTAAAAACCCCAATAAACCAGAATAAATTATCCGATACTGCTATGAGTGCATAATAGCTAAGTTCTATGGAGTAAGTAATAACTACGTGCAGGTGTTATACGTGGTGATTGACATGGTTTAGTTCACTCACCATTTCCCAGCACTCCAAAGAGGCAGGCATTACTATTATTCCATTTTTACAAAAGAGAAGAAATGAATCTTTGCAGGATTTAAACTCGGACATTACGAGTCAATAGCCCAAGCTCTCAACCACTATCCTATCCACATTTCTTACTATAAAACTGTGAATTTTAAACAAAAATTCGTAGAAGTTTTTTTTTAAGAGATGGGGTCTTGCTACATTGCCCAGACTGGCCTCAAACTGCTGAGCTCAAGCAATCCTCCTACCTCAGCCTCCCAAGTAGTTAGGACTATGGACTGTGCCACTGCACCCAGCTCAAATTCATAAGAGTTCAAAAAAGTATTTTTATTAAAATTTAGTCCTTATTGGTTTGTCTTTGTCGCTTTGGTTGCTGACTATTGTGAGTTGAATTGTTTCCCCCACTTCCCCCACTTGAAAAGATATGCTGAAGTCGTAACCCCACTACCTATGAATGTGACCTTATTTGCAAATATATACATATTTGCAGATGTAACCAAGTAAAGATGAGGCACTCTAGATTAGGGTGTACCCTAAATCCAGTTATTAGTGTCCTTGTAAGTAGAGGGGGAATTGGAGATCTAGACACACAAGGAGAAGACCGCCACGTAAAGACAGGCAGAAACTGGAGTTATGTTCCCATAGCCAAGGAATGCCTAGGGCCACCAGAAGCTAAAAGAGATAAGGAAGGAAGGATTCTTTTCTAGAACCTTTGGAGGAAGCATGGCCCTGCTGGCACCTTGATTTCTGACTCCTAGCCTCCAGAACTATGAGAGAATAAATTTCTGTTTTTTGGTTGTTTTTTTCCTTAAGCTACCCAGTTTGTGGTCCTTTGTTTTGTGGTCCTTTGTTATGGCAGTTGTGGAAACTGACAGAATGACTTCCTGGGCTGCAGTCCCAGCTGAACCTAAGATCTTGAGATCAGGGCCTTGGTTTTTGCTGCACTGCTATGCGAGGCACAGACTAGATACGCCCAGAAAGATTACACATCAAATGAATGAATGACCTGAACAAATTGAGCTCATAATTTGGTCTGAGTTCTGAGACTTATTTTGATGGTCTAGTTTTGGAGTGAGATCATTGAGAATCTTAAAAACATAATAAGGAAACACTGCCTTAAATACCTTCTGGAACAAAGCAGAATATAAACAAAAAAATATAGCAGGTTTTTAAATTTGACGCGATGAACTTGCAAGCAATGGGGAGCCCCTGAAATGCACAGCTATGAAGATTGCACACAGGCAAAGGGATGGCAGCGGGTTTTTAGGAAAGGGTGGCAGAGTGACAATATGGAGATGCTCTGCCCCGGCTGAGCAGCAGCCCGCAGGCCGCCAGCAGAGCAGTGCTGCCATGTTTACGCCAGTGTGGCTGCCGGGGGTGTGCTGATGTTGGCTTGCGGACAGGAGACCAGGTGGCCAGTTTAGAAATACTGGGCTTTCCCTTAGAGGAGGAAACGAGGGTTCAGGGAGAAACAAGAAGACTCTACCACACGTTAAGTATCTTGAGTGTTTAGATCACAGGGGACTCCTTGTACGTGTTTGAAGACAAAAAGGAGAAGATGGTGGGAATGAGTGGAGGGGGGTGGCGAATCTCCTCAGGACTGGGGAGGGGACAGAACACCCAGGGCCGTTTGTGTTGGTGGTTGGCGGGGGTGGGGGTCCACCTCTTCAACCTATCATAGAATGGATAGAAAGACGGAGCCAAAGACCAGGCTTGCATTTCACAAGCATTTATCGAGGCTCGTGCTAGCTCAAGTCATCTCCTGACAGCGAGCAAGGTGAGGAGACCGATGTCTTTCAAACACACGTCCATCTGTTAGGATCAGGTCGTTTGGCAAATATGACAGAAGTTAGCTGTTACCACCTCATGTATGAGGAACTTGTAGAATGTTTGTTTCTGTCTACATGACTTCTTAAAAACAAACAAACAAAAACATCCTATTTGTTGGGACTTCGGTTGCATGTATCAGGCACTCAAGCCAGCTTAAACAAGAAAGCCAAAGTATCAGATTACACTGGTGTCCCAGGGGACCTTAGAGCCTAGGTGCAGCCAGGAAGTGCTCAGGACAAGAGAGTCATCAGGAAGCCCAGCAGCTCTGCCCCAAGCTTCTGCTGGCATCTGTTCTCTGTAGACTGGTTTCTCCAGCTACATGGCACACTGAAGATGGCCACACACAGGTGTGACTTCGTATCTCCTTTGTTTAAGGGACCAGCATGGACTGAATGGATTAGGATTGTTTTTCTTCTGCAGGGGACAAAAAAACAAAAAACAAAACAAAGGCAGCTTCAACACGCTTAAGCTAATTAGGGAGAGAATTTAACAGCTCAAATAACCGAAAATTCCAGGCCAGCTGGATCCAGGTGGTCGAATGATGTCATCAGAAGGCAGCCTCCCCTCCACCAGGGCCTGAACTCTCTGCTGGTTTTGTCCTCTAGGTTTCTCTCCTTCTCCAACAGGCTGGTTCTCTGAGAGTCCCAACAAGTCTCAGGATATGGGCTCCAGTTAAGCCCAGCATGGGTCACATGTTCACTTTTAAACCATCTATGGCCAGATGGATGGAATATGCTCATTGGCCAGTCCTGGGACATGTGCCTGGTCACCTGAGGTTATACCCACCCCAAACACGTAACAGTAACAGCAAATGCTATATAAAGTTTACTGTTTGCCAAGTTCAGTTCTAAGTAGATAGGCTAGCTAACTCATTTTAACTTCAGGTTATCTTCTCTGTTTACAAATTCAATCATCACATTATCCCCATTTTATAGACGGGGAAATTGCAACCCAGCTTAATGCATTTCACCCAAGCCCTTACAGCTAATAAACTGCAGAACTGAGAGCTGACCTAGAACTTGGACCCAGAAGCTGGACTCTTGACCTCAGAAGAGGGAACTGCTACCAGGAAAATGAGAAATAGATGCTGGGTGGCAATAACTAATGGATGTCTATCAGCCACTCCGAATTCTCCTTCTGCAGAGAGATTTACTTACAAAGCCTGGGGCTGGGTATCCATGCTAGCCCTGGGAAAGGAGGGACATGGATAGGGATCAAGCTGTATCAAGGTTGTACCAAGGTGGCTGCTTCTACTATGACCTTGTACGTGGACTAGTGCCAGAAAACAGAAGGGACAAAAGCATTAAGTGCCCTTCTACCATTATTCTCTGGTCAGGAGTCACATGATTGGGGGAAGGCAATTTTGGTCATGTAGATAAAAGTAAAATACTATTAACCAAAGGTCTTTTCGGGTACTTATCTATATTCTACCTCACCCTAAATTCTGCTACCCACAGGAGCTGAGTGGGTCCAAAAGAGTCCAGCAATTGGAAGGTGCACCGGGAGTCCCCTGAGCTGGAGGAGATGCCCAAGCATGTTCTCCTTTTAGTTGTAAAGGTGGGCACCCAGTCCACCTTTTTATAAGAAAAAAGCACAATTTTATAAATTGTTATATTATGATTAAACTGCACTTTGGAATTACTCACAAATAATGCATAAAGTAAATCTACCTTTTTGCAGAAAGACTGTCAGTAGAAGTACTGTCTTCAATTCTTAGAATCGGTTTGATAAAGCTGTTATGTAATCTTAGGCTAATGCTGACCTGGAGGCGGGAGTCATCACGAGCTAGGCAGATCTCTGGAAAAAAGACCTACTTTACTGAATACCGAAATGTTCACACTTAAAAATGCTATCTAACTTTTGAAACACTGTGGCTCATTCACACGAGTGTTCTGTCCGCTTTTTCTAAGTTATACCGTGGTAAGCCCAAATCTCAGTTACCCCAACAAAGATTTCTTTCTCGCTCACGTTTCACATTATCTCACAGGTCAGCTGTGGCTCTGCTCTAGCTGGGAACCCGGGGTTGAAGAGCTCTGCAGTTCTCGAGCAGAGGAGAAAGAGCGATGACACAGCCATGAAAGGAACCCAGTGCTTCTGCACAGGGGTGGCAAATGTCATTGCCACCCACGTTCCATCAGCCAAAGCAAGCCGGGAGAAATGATGGAGAACAGGGAGAAGGAATGGAGGAGGGGCCTGACTCTCCTCGGCAGGCTTCGTGGATGAGAAGCCTGGGATCTAGGGAGGGTTAGTAAATTATTCAAGGTCATCCCGTTTGAAGTGTCCAAGGAAGAATTTATATTTTAACGGTTTCTCTGGCCCCCAAGTCCATACTCTTTCTTGTGCTCAACATTGGCTCCCTTCAAAAAAGGGACAAATAGGCCAGGCAAGGGTGGCTCACAACTGTAATCCTAGTAATCCTAGCACTCTGGGAGGCTGAACTGCGATGATGGCTTGAGGCTAGGAGTTCAAGACCAGAGATGGGGCAAGACCCCAATTCTGCCAAAAAAAAAAAAAAGAAAGAAAAAGAAAAATTAGCCCAGCGTGGTGTGTGCCTGTAGTCTCAGCTACTCCAGGAAGGAGGATCGCTGGGGCCCACGAGTTTGAGGTTGCAGTGAGGTATGATGACAGCCACTGCACTCTAGCCAGAGAGACAGAGCAAAACCCTATCTTATAATTAAAAAAACAAAACAAAGGGACATTTAGAGAAAATAAGGCAGGAAAGAGAGGTTCTAAAAAAGGAAAAGCAAAGTCCAGAGGCAGAAGCAGCAGAGCGGCAGAAAAGGTAACAGAGAAAAGGAGGTACTAAAAGAGAAAGGAGAGGGGGAGACGACTAGAAAAGAAGAGGAAAAAAAAAAAAAGATAAAAGGCCCTCACTGGTGGTCTTCAAAGTTTACCTAAGTCACCTTCGCAGCGCAGCCGCAAGCCCCAGCCTTCCTTTGGAAGGTTAGAGTGCGGAGGCCGGGCGCGCCGCCTGCGGGACGGCAGGGGCCTGGGAGGGAGCGGTTAAGGCCGCTCCGGGAACTCCTGAAAATACCAACGCTCGGGCCCCTCACACCAGCCGAGGCGCTCAGGTGGCGGGGTCCAGGTGTCGCGAGTTTGCTTCCGTTCATGCTAACGTACAGCCGGGGCTGAGAATCACCGTGAGAGCGGCGGCGTAGGGGGAGAGGGCTTGGGGTCAAGGGCCGGGATGCCACGCCGTCCGCACCTCTCGCGTCAAGCATGGGCGTCCCAAGGGCAGATGCGCTGTCTGCCCCCCGAGAAGGGAGACGAGGTCGCCGAGTCTGCAGCAACCGCGGGGGTCAGCGCCTGCGCCCACCCCGCCCATTTTAAAGCTACGCCGGGGCACCACGCGCCGACTCCCCGTGCGCGCTTTAGTTGAGAAACGCTTTGAAACTTTTCCACTCCGAGGCCGCCAGGCAGGCGATTACGCCGCCTCGGACCCCACTTTGATGACGCGGGCACAAATGGGTGACCATGCAGTCTTCGGAGCGAACTTTCTCCTTCACCCGCTGACTGGTAACCTTTAAAACTAAAAAAACAAGCAAAACGCACAAGCTAGACCTAGCGAGAAAACGAGCACAGGGAAAAGCGGAACCGGCACAAGAGCATATCCAGCGCGGGGCGGGTGACTCTTCCTCGCACCCGTCGCCAGAGCGCCCCACGCCCCCTCTGCGCACCCACCGGCTGCTCGGCTTTTCGCTCCCACACCCGCCCCCCACAACGCTTCCCTCGGTGGCCGGGGCAACGGACTGGGTCGCCAGTACATCAGAGGGACGCCTCGCTAGCCCTCCGCCGCGCGGAAGCACCGGAAACGCGTGCTCCCGGCCGGGGCCGCCCGCCTCCTGGCTCTCCGGCTTTTTAAGGCCGGTGGTTTCCGGAGCCAGCCCCGGGCAGGGAAAGCGTAGCGCACGCACGACGCAGGCCGCGTCCGGAGCCGTAAGTATTGGCGTGGCGGCGCCTTGGGCACCCGTGTCTCGCGGGCCCCGCTGCGGGGGCGAGCCGGGCGCACCTTCGGCCTTCCGCAGAGAGACTCACGGCACTCTCGGGGTACCGCGGGCGCCCCGCGCGGCCTGGGGGGACCTTAAGGGTTTTGTGGGCATCCCCTCCCCCAGTCTCCCGCTTCCACCCCGGCAGGTTGCTGGAGCCTTGGGGCCCACGGGAAGGAAGGGCGCACCTGTCGGCCCTTTAGCGGGGCGGATGGGGCTTAGGTTTGGGGGCTTCGGGGAGGCCTCCAAGCTGCGGACGCCGAGTCCTCCCCGGGCCCCCCGCGAGCCACTCGGAATCCACCAGTGTCGTTCACTTCCAGTCTCGAGGAGATGGAACAGCGTTGACCGTATCTTTGGGGCTGGTGTCAAAAGGCAGGATAATCAAACCTTTAATACCCAATCTAAGTGCAGATTCAGTTCCATTGTTGTCACTACAGGACGCACCATGGACCAAAACAATAGCAAAAGAACCCGAGCTGCTCGGCGGGCTCCTGCTGCGGTCCAGGCCGGTCCCCGCAGTTTAGAAAGCGCTACTTTTCTCCGGCTGTCCCGGGGCCCTCAACGGTCGCCACCACTGCGCTCCCCGTTATGCAGCTCCGAATTCATCGAGTGATAACGGTGCAGTGTGTAGGGCCTCCTGCAGGAGTCAAAACATCGTGGGCTTTTTTGCCCAAAGACATCCATTGGTCCAAATTCAGAACCAAATCTCACTTCCCCTAAGACTCTGAGGAAGAGCCATGAAAAAGGAATTAGACAAAGGCTTCCCCAACGTGTTTTTCTTCTACGTTTGTACTTGTAAAAAAAAACCCTTAAATAGCATTTCTGGCCAGAGCATCACCCAGGATTCTTTTGCACAACAGGTCTGAGCAGAGGGCCGGATGTAGGTGCAATGGCCCTGGTGCCCTATGAGGAGACAGCGGCAGTGGGGTTGCAGGCGTTCCACAAGCCTCTTGCCACCTTCTCCTTCGCAAATCACAGAATCCAGATCCGGCAGGACTGGAGGCAGCTGGGAGTCGCAGCAGTGGTTTGGGATGCGGTAAGTAAGCCTTGCGGGGGGCCTCTGAAAATGTCCACATTTGCTTATAAGACTGATCTTTATTTTTTTTTAAACAACTTTACTGAGATATGATTCACATATTGTATACTTCATATGTTTAAAGGCATAGTTCAATGGGGGTTTTAAAAATACAGTTCACAGAGTAGTGAAACTATCACCACTTCAGTGTTAAAACCTTTTGATTGTCTGTGCCACCCCCGAACCCCTTTTCCTTACACTCCCCATGCTCCCATCCCCAACCCCTGCCCTGGTGGATTGCATTTTAAAGGTGAGTGAATGAAAGCTGAGGAAAGTTAATGACTTGCCTGTCATTACCCAGTGGGTAAGAGAGAAGATCTGAAGGACAGCAGGAGCCCCTGACTGCTTTGGACACTCACTGAGTTATTCTTTTTAAAATACTGCCAAAAAGTATTGTAAATGACAAAGCCCAAAATGAAGATCACGTGCTTTCAGATTTTCCATAGTTGTAGTAGTCGCAAAGTTATTATTGCTTTTTTACTTCTTCCTCTCCCAGCACTGTTCTGTCTGCTTGAGAATAGTGACTTGTGTCCTCAGCATCTGGTGCCACGCCTAGGACTCAGCGGGAGCTCATTAATGTTGAATGAATGACTGGCACACATACAGTTAGGCAGTTTTAGCCTTGTAGTAGAGAAACAGGAACAAAAATCTTAATATATTCTAACTTAGTGATACCACTTCTAGGAATCCAGTCCAACGTAACTATATGAAAACTATTCCCATAACAATAAAGATAAATAATAATGAGGAATAGGAAGCCTCTTGAATGCTGAAAAGTTGCCAGTTATACTCAAGTGGCTATGAAAAATAAATTACAGTAAAAAAAAGTAACATTATACAATTCTTTTTATAGAATTTTAAGCAAATGCTAATTTACACATCAAGTATCCAAAATCGTGGCCAAAATTTACTTTCTACTGTCCAAGACATATGGCGAAGGCCCCCAGTAGGTAGGCAGTGGCCAAGAGTGATGCAGCTTGGGGAACCTCGGGCACTGCACCAATTTTTCCCTCTGGGTGAAGTGGTGGCCTTGCTGACCTGAGCTTGGTTTAGGACCTGGACAGTCCCTTAAACAGAATCAGAGATTGTTCATATCAGTTCTTCCAGAATAGCTTTGTAAACCTCAAGTGTAAAAGTGCCATGACAGTAAAAAATTAAACGTTCCGGATTCAGCAGGACCCCATCTTGTGTGGGCACTGTCCTTGGCCACTGCCGGGGGCCGTTGGATGTGCTGTGTCTGTGCCTGCTTGGGGAGGTTATCTCACAGCAGCAGCTGAGTTCCTGTGTTTCGTTAAGCTGGGAATTGAACCTTGCAGTGGGAGAGGGGAGTGTATGTGTGGTCTCCTCCTGCCCACTTATAGCTGACCTGAACCTTGCAGCTCCTAATGTGCTCATTGACCTTAATCATAATCACATTGTGTTTTGACTTAGGCCATCGTTCTTTCCACATATCTGGAGATGGGAGCCGTGGAGCTCAGGGGCTGCTCTGCTGTGGAGCTGGGAGCTGGCACCGGACTGGTGGGCATAGTGGCTGCCCTGCTGGGTGAGTGTGATGCACTGGCTCACTCCTTAGTGAGCAGAATTTGTTGAGAGGTATATTTGCTGTTTTCTTAGCATGAAACCCATTGTTGGTTTTCACATTACTGGGTTATTTTCTTTCCCCTGTGCTGATGTGTTGTGGGCCAACTACAGTTCCCCTAACTCCGGTAAGGCTGACAGGCTAATTTCTCTCTCCCTCTCGTCCTGTTATTTATACTGCTCATGGGAGATTGCTTTGCCCCCTTCAATTCTGTGATGCCAATGGTAAGATCTTAAGGTGGCTTTGAGTTCAAAGATAATAATCTTATCCAGGTATATAGTTTTTTGTGCTTTAATGTGCTTTGGATTTAAGCCTGTGAAGTAGATAGAGCAGATAGTCTCTTTCCTTCATTGCTGAGGAAACTTTGCTGGTTTTTCCCTGCTAGGGAGTGTTGGCCCCACTATAGCTTGTACTGGCAGTTTATATTAAAAATTTGTATTAGCCAAGTGTGGTGGTATACACCTGTAGTCCCAGCTACTTGAGAGGCTGAGGCAGGAGGATCACTTGAGCCCAGGGTTTGAGTCCAGTCTGGGCAACATGGCAAGACCCCATCTCAAGAATAGATAAAATAAAAAAATATATTAATAATGTACAGTTTTAAATTCATTTCAAGTTTTGTCATTTTAACATTTGATATGCAGACATTAATTCAGACCTAGAACATTTTTGAGTTTCATTATTATTTTTATTATTCACTGTTGACTCCTTTCTACAACTGACTCATACAGTTCAAACTATTCAGTGATGAGAATAGATCAGCTTCTGAGATGCCATATAGAATATTCATCAATCACTTCAGTATTGTCACCTGGAGCTCTTGTGAAAGTGAAGATTATGATTCAGTGGATCTGGAGTGGTGTCTGAGAGCCTGTATTTCTTTTTTTATTTAAAAAAATTTTATTAGAGACAGGGTCTTGTTCTGTAGCTCAGGTGGGGGTTCAGTGGTGTGATCACGGCTTACTGCAGCCTCGAACCCCTGGGCTCAAACAGTCCTCCTGCCTCAGCCTCCCAAGTAGCTGGGACTGCAGGTGTGCACCACTATACCTGGCTATTACTTAAAAAGTTTTTGTAGAGATGAGGCCTGGCTGTGTTGCCTAGGCTGGTCTCAAACTCCTGGCCTCAGGTGATCTTCCTGCCTCAGCCTCCCAAGTCGCTGGGACTACAGGTGTGAGCTGCTGTGTGAGAGCTTGCATTCTAACAAGCTCCCAGTGGTGACGCCTACACTGCTGGTTCTCGGACCACACTTTGGTAGTCAAGATCTGGGATTCCAGAGCATTTTGAACTCACCACATTGTGTCTACAGGTATTCTGTGACCTGCTAAAGCCCCTCTTTTGTTCTGCTTTTTTTCTGGGAACTCATTCTTTTATTTTTTATTTAATTTTTTCAAGCCAACTTTACCAGCAGGAATGGGAACTCTTTTCTTTTTCAGTATTCCTTTTTTTGCTTAGGTGTTGCTTTCCAAAATCTGATGGGGAGCACAGGCAGGGGTGGTGGTTAGAAGTATATGTAAATTGATTTAGGTTTCCGTTTGTCTACAGCCGCACCGCTTAAGTCGTTGTTCAGGAGGCCCTTGCTGATACGCTGCCTTTTACTCTCCTCAGGCAAGCCTTATAAATTCCCCTTGCATGTTAGGTATTATTTTTAATTTTCATTTTCAAATAAAACTACCATTCTGGGAGAATCCCACTTTCTGAAGTCCTGATCAGTGGAGATCTGGGATTCAAAACCGGGCTTGCCAGACACGACAGCCCAAGTATTTTCCCTTCTATGATACCAACTTCCTTTTCTGCTGATATGAGAAGAGTTAACTAGAAGGGGAAATGAGGTTTCTTCTGTACCTCCTGAGAACAAGGGCTCCATGCAAAACTTCATTGGCTGGTGTAGGGACTTGTTACTGTGGTAAAGTGCATAAGTCTTGTTACAATTGGTTTGGATACATCTTTTAACTCTTAGTAGCTGTGTGACCTTGGGCAAGTTGCTTAACCTCTAAACTTTGATTGCCCCATCTGTAAAATGGGGATAATAATAGTATTTATTCCACAGTGAGGATCCAGTGAAACTGTGTATAGAAATCTGTTAGCTCATTGACTGACACAAAGGAAATGCTCCGTGAGTGTTGATTGCTATTCTGAATACTTTTTCTGATCTAGAAATCCAGACATGTGTGTTTGGGAAAGTCATGATAAGTTATTTCAAGTACCATCACAGACTGAGGGATTAGTTAGTTGTTGCCACAAAAGACTTGGTTGGTTCTGGGAGTGGTCTAGAACAGCAGAACAGCACACAGTGTTGTCCTGATTAGGAGATGTGTGCTTCACAGCCCAGCTTCACTGTCCTTTCCTGCCCCTCCCTGAAAAAGGATTAATCACTGCCTTCTTTCTTTTCCTGTAGTGTCTGGAATGCTCCCACCTCTATCCCAGCTTTGTTACATTTTGTTATAGGCCATTTTTTCATGGGTCTGTCTCTGCTGGCAGGCTGAGGCTCTTGAGAAATGGGACCAAAGCTCCTTCTGTGTGTCCTTGGCTCTTGTATAGCACTTGCCATGCATTAGACACTCAAATAGTTTGGAGTAAGAGATGAACAAACTAGATTGCAGCCTTTTTGAAAAATCATGAAAATTAATAGTTTTGTTAAAAACCTGATGTAATTCTATTACAAAACAAACCTAAAAGCAGTCTAAAGGAGAAGGAAAAACTCACCAATGATTCTAATTATTTATGACTGCAACATAATTGCAATTATCATTTTGGTGTATATTTCCTTCCATTCTTTTTTCTCTCTATTTTTAATCATGGTTATAATTATGGTAATATATGTGTATATCTGTATACATATACATATATAATGATTTATTTAACATTATGTCATAAGCATTTCTCTGCTACTATATGATTTTCATATTCACTATTTGTTGTTATTGCAAAGTATTAGGCTGGAGAAGTTTTGATGCTGAAACTTAAGGGTGGGGAAAAGTTAATCTCTTTAAAACAGAGTTAGGTGTGGTGGCTCATGCCTGTAATCCCAGCGACTCTGGAGGCTGAGGCGGGAAGATGCTTGAACCCAGGAGTTTGAGGTTGCAGTGAGCTGTGATCACACCACTGCATTCCAGTCTGGGCGACAGAGTGAGACCCCATATCCTAAAAAATAACTAAGAAATAAAATAGAAACAGTGAGAACTAAAACACATAGTGATTTTGAAGTGTCAGAAAGGGGGATTGATTGTTATCTTTTAAAAAGTGTTTTTGTTTTTTGTAAACTTAGTCATTTATTCCCAAATTCAGGGAGCATCTTCCACATGCCTGGCAGATTGCTACAGGTAGAGCAGTGAACAGGAAGGCAGGTGTCACAGGAAGCTTACATTCTAAGTCTGATCAGGGGAGGGGAGTGGTAAAAAAAAAGGCCAAAAAGTGGTGCTAGGCAGACATTAATATAGGGTGATAAGACTTTACTATTAAAAAAAAAAAAACAAGCAGCTTTCAGTGGTATTCATAGCAAGATGGGAGGAAAAAAAAGAAAAACCAGCTGCTAATTCCTGAGCAGTTCCTGTGTTCTGAGGGCTGTGCATTTGCGGTCTCTCATTCTCACAGTGACCCTGCATAATAAGGAGACCTGTCTGGCTTAGAATTCTCTTCAAGTGGTGAAATGGGCGGGGCATGGTAGCTCATGCCTGTAATCTAGCACTTTGGGAGGCTGGGGCAGGAGGATGCTTGAGCCCAGGAGTTTGAGGTTGTAGTGAGATACAGTGATGCAACTGCACTCTAGGCTGGCTGACAGAGTGGGACCTTGAAAAGAGAAAAAGTAGTGAAATGAAGGCTTAATGGAGGGTAAGTAACTTAACCAAGGTCACAAAACTAGTGGATTTTCGTTAGGAACTACTTCTCCATGGTCGTTTTCCGTGGCTTCAGTCACCCGTAGTTTGCGTCGGTCTGAAAATACAATAGGTGAGTACAGTGCAAGAAGATATTTTGAGAGAGCGAGTGAGCGTGCACATTCACATAACTTTTATTGTAGTATATTGTTATAATTCTGTCTTATTATTAGTTATTGTTAATCTCTTACTGTGCCTAGTTTGTAAATTAAACTGTACCATAGGTATATGTATATGGGACAAAACATAGTATATATAGGGTTTGGTACTGTCCGTGGTTCAGCCATCCACTGGAGGTCTTGGGATGTATCCCCTGCAGGTGAGAGGGGATTACTGTATTCATAGAAGAAAAACAGTCCATCTTGGGGATAGGATTCTGTAAGTTGGGCTGGAGTCAGGGAATCTGGAGCTTTCCATGTGATTTGATGGCCAACTTACCCTGGGGACCACTATTTTAAAATATAATGCTCAGAAAGATAGTGTCTTTTACTTTTCTGTAATTCTAGTGCAAATCCCTGCTGAACTTTTGACTTGTGTGTTTAACTGAAAGCTGGATATCTCTACCTGGCTATTTCCCAGCACCTCAAACAATGCAAGTTTAAACCTGCACTCTTCTTGAACGCTTTCCAAACTCATTCTTCCTCCTTTGTTCTGAGTTGCTATCACTGTCCAAGTAGTCACCCATGCCAACTCCTTGACTCCCCTTCTACCTCCCACCTCCTCTGCTGATTCTCTTTTAACTACTTCTTGAATCCATTTCTCCCTTTCCATTCCCACTGCCTGGCTTGAGCTCTCATCATGTTGCCTGCGTGATCGTATCACCCTCCGACCTGACCTTTCTGTCTCTGCACTGTCTTCTCAAACCCACTTTCTCAATAGCCATCATAGCGGCCCATCAGAAATGCAGAATTGAGGGGGTGACCTGTGCTTAAACATTTCTCTGCCTTCCCACTGCCTGCCTGCAAGCTAAATCGCAGGCTTTTTAGCAAGGCGTGGCGCTCTCACCTGCCTGCCTCTTCAGCCTTGTTCTTCTTCAGCATGACTGCACTGCTCAAAGGTCCTGTGCATGCATGCTGCTCCAGCCTGTCTCCTCTGCCTTGAATGCCTTCTCTTCACCCCTTTCCCTTGGTTCATGCCACATCTTTTAAGTGTAAGCTCAGATTTTCCTTCCTTTGGGAATTTTTGATTGACCTCTGCTCCTCTTGAAGAATTTCTCCTTTGTGACCACGTGATTTCCTATGCACACCTGTATTCCTGTTATTTACTTCCCACATTGCATCACAATAATGTTTGTGTCTTTCCCTTATGAGGATGTGAGCTCTGAGTAAGGACTTCCTTGCTCATCTTTGTATCTCTAGCACATAGTATGTGCTTGAATGTTTGCAAAAATTAAGGTGTTACAAAACTAAAAGTGATGAGACATGTTTACATGTTCCTTTTCCATTACTAAGTGACAGCAGGCTGTATTGTCTTTTTATAAACTAAATATTGACTCACTTCCCTCCTGACCCAGCATAAATCTCATGGGCAGTCATTTTATCATCATCTTCGCATACCGTCAACACGCTGCCCTTCCTTGCTTCCTGTTATTCACTAGGCTTAAAACAAGCCAGGTTAAGTGCAGCTTTCCACCTGTCCCAGGCCTGTGCCCGTGCAGCTGAGCGTGGCTGGAGGAAAGACTGCTGTGGGGTCTCACCATAATTTCATGATCAGGAACCTCGAGGGGGCTCTCGATACTGCTGGGCAGTCACTCTCTGCTTCCTGTCTTACTCTGCTGAGCGACTGTTTCATACTTTCGTTCTCTCAGACCTCCAGTCCTTCTGTTCTCACTCTTAGCTAATGACATTTCTCACTGCACTGCTAAACCACCCAAACGATGCAGTCAGCAAAATCCAGACTGGGAAACCACAGGACACGTGATCTGTTTCTTCTCTATACTGCTAGGGAAAGAAAGATAGAAAGGAAACTGAGAGAGTAAATGATAGAGTTAATGCATCCTCTGCACCCCCAACCCCAATTAAGCAAAAAAACACACCAAAAAACCCCAAACCAAAACCAAACCATAGACAAAGCTGTAATGTTCAGGAGTGGACATTTGAGTGATAAAACTGGAGTGAACAGTAAGGAGTGATACCCAGGAAAGCGGTCAGTTGTCGGTGGGTTGCATTTGGGAGCTGGCTTGTGGAGGGCGTCTGGGGATGTTGCAGCAAGGTGCAAGCCAGAGCATCCTTTACCTGGATCATTGTGGCAGTCTTGCTCCACTGCCAGAGATTCTGTTAGAACCTAAGTCAGCCCACTCATATTTCCCCTCAGCAATTTCCAGTGGCTTCCCATCTCAGTAAAAGCCAAAGCAATTTCAAAACATGACCTACGTGACCTGTGGGTCTCTAGATGACCAGCCTCCCTTCCCATGACTTTAACCTCATCTCCTGCGACTTTGTTCCTTGCTCACTCTGTTCCAGTCACTCCAGCTTCCTTGCCTGCCCCACTAGGACTTAGTACTTGCTCTTCTGTCTGCCAGGAATGTTCTTCCTCTTGATGTATACTTGGTTATTCCCTCACTCCCTTCACGCCTTTACCTAAGTCCCCTTCTCAGTGAGCTCTTTCCTACGTACCTGATCTAAAATTTCACACCAGCCTCCCTTCCTGATGTTTCATGTCTCTTTCCTGCTTTATTTTTTCTTTAGCATGTGTCACCAACTAACATACTGGATATGATGTTTTTTTTTTTTTTTTTTGAGACAGAGTCTCACTCTGTTGCCCAGGCTAGAGTGCTGTGGCATCAGCCTAGCTCACAGCAACCTCAAACTCCTGGGCTCAAGCGATCCTCCTGCCTCAGCCTCCCAAGTAGCTGAGACTACAGGCATGCGCCACCATGCCCAGCTAATTTTTTCTATATATTTTTAGTTGTTCAGCTAATTTCTTTCTATTTTTAGTAGAGACGGGGTCTTGCTCTTGCTCAGGCTGGTCTCGAACTCCTGACCTTGAGCGATCATCCTGCCTTGGCCTCCCGGAGTGCTAGGATTACAGTGTATATTCTGTTTTTTTAAAAGACATCTTATTGCCTTTCTCTTCACTTGAATGTAAGCTGTATGAGGGTAGAGGTTTTATCCCATGGCTGATGGTAGCCACTCATATTTGTAGAATTGATGGATGTTATAGGGAATGGTCCACTGGCATTAAGATACTATTCGAACTGCTGGGATACCTAAATAGGTTAGAAGTAGCCTCCAAAATACCTGGGACAGACATTAGAGAAGGTTTATATCTAAGAGCTATTAAAATGAGTACCAAGGTGATATACAAAAGACTAGATCACTCCAGTATTGCCAACTGAGCATTCTTTGGATTGTTAAGAAATCCAGAGATAAAGTTCTAAGTCAAACAAGGAAAAAGCTGTCTCCAATTTTTATCATCAGGAGAGATGACAACCATCTTTGAATTCTGCTCATTGGGCAACACACTGTCTAGCAATGAACAGTTGAAGTGGTAGATCCAGGCTTGTAAAATCTAACAACTTAAGTGTAAGCTCCCGCTGAGATAGTGCTAGTGCAGCTGGTCTGGCATCCTGTGGGGGGATTACCTAAGAAGATTATCAACTGAAAAAGGACGCAGGGGAGAAATAATTTTATGAAAGAATGAAACATAATTTTAAATTTCAGAACATCTGGGACCAAAACTAAACACTTGTTCTATTATTGTTCCTACAACATAGAAGAGGTATATCAAACTTAACCTTATGTGGTTGCTTCACCTTAAGGATTACTACAGATCAGTCTTCTCTCATTCATATTGGTTCAAAAAGTTAAATCTTTTAGTTCATCATGAACAACCCATAAGAAACAGATTAACAAAACATTGCCTCATTAATTTTCTACACGGTATGTAGAAGCTTAGCACTTAAAGAACATGATCTAGCATTTTAACTTATATTACTTTAATATAACTCAGTAATTTTTAAGGTTACAGTTTTTCAATGATTATATATGTATTATGTAAACATACAGTTTGGCTGTTTCATAACAGCATAAGGAGAGGTGGACTGGGATTCCTTAGAGCTGATTTCTCTCTTCCCTAATTCTTTTTTAAGCTTTAGCCCCACAAAACAGTCTTTTTCTGTTTTTTTGGTATCTTGTCATTTTTGTAATTATAGTCTGCTCCCAGATTTTTCATTCTTGGATTTCATTTTACCACGAGGTCTACTGACTTAAGCTTGTGACCTAATGAATGAAGAAGTATGGGCCAGCTCTGCTTGCAGAATTCGGAAGCATCAGTTTGTGTCACTTGGTAACTCTGCAGTTTATAGGCACAACTTCAGCATACAGCAGGTTTGTCACAGAGGTGAATCAAAGGTTCACGTTTACAAACAGGCAGTGCAGAAGGAGCCAGTAGTCATTGTTCTGTTGCAGTTGTCCTTGTAGACTGATACTCGGCATGTCAGGTGGATTATGTAGAGACACTCTACATTTAACTTGATCCTTTCTCTATTAGAGTTGTACTGATGTGCACATTACTTTTTCTTTGTCCCACATTGTAGGTGCTCATGTGACTATCACGGATCGAAAAGTAGCATTAGAATTTCTTAAATCAAACGTTCAAGCCAACTTACCTCCTCAGATCCAATCCAAAGTGGTTGTTAAGGAGCTGACTTGGGGACAAAATTTGGGGAGTTTTTCACCTGGAGAATTTGACCTGATACTTGGAGCTGATATCATATATTTAGAAGAAACATTCACAGATCTTCTTCAAACACTGGAACATCTCTGTAGCAATCACTCCGTGATCCTTTTAGCTTGCCGAATTCGCTATGAACGGGATAACAACTTCTTAGCAATGCTGGAGAGGCAATTTACTGTGAGTAAGGTTCATTATGATCCTGAAAAAGACATACATATCTACCAAGCACAGAAGAGAAACCAGAGGGAGGACTTATAATTGGCTATAATTTATAAGAATGTTGTTATTGAGTGTGTCCATTAAGGTCTTAAACTGGGATTCTAACCATATTTAATGAAATGGCTTACTGTACAAAAAGTCTAACCAAAGGTTCTCTCAGGGGACAAAGCACATGTGCAGTTTTAAAACAAAGCAGTCCTCTGTCCCATTGCTGTGATTTTTAGTCATATTTTACTCACTCTGAAATTTAACATTAAAGAAAAGTATGAAATTTTGGTTTAAGCTGTTTTTGTGTACCACGCTACTCCCTCTTGATAAAAACAATTTTCACTGATGATATGAAGGGCTGGTAAAAAGTTGTCTTTAAACTAGTAATCTTGTTTTGGTGAGGTTAAATCATGCAAATTATTTTAAGCATATTCTGAGATATATAATGTTTAGCCCAGTTTTCTAATTTTCTGGATGTAAAAAAAAAGAGAGTTAACATATATTCCTTGAACTGCTCATGCTATTGAAATCTTTTGCCCCATTTAGGTCTTTTTTTTTTTTTTCCCTGAGACAAGAGTCTCACTTTGTTGCCCGGGCGAGTGCTGTGGCATCAGCCTAGCTCACAGCAACCTCAAACTCCTGGGCTCAAGCGATCCTCCTGCTTCAGCCTCCTTGGTAGCTGGGACTACAGGCGTGCGTCACTAGGCCTGGCTAATTTTTGTTGTTGTTTCTATTTTTAGTTGTCTGGCTAATTTTTTTCTTCTTCTATTTTTAGTAGAGACAGGGTCTCGCTCTTCTTCAGGCTGGTCTTAAACTCGAGCTCAAGCAATCTACCCGCTCAGCCTCTCAGAGTGCTAGGATTACAGGCATGAACCACCGCACCCAGCTCCCATTTAAATCTTAACCACTTTTGGTTGTTTTGAATAGGATGAGTTCTCTGCAGTCTCTTATCATGCTTTTTGGCTTAATTTTAGGTTTAGTTATATAAACAAAGGAATAAGTAAAATAAAATTTTAGTTACTTTTTAAAAGCACCTAAAATCTTAGACTGGAATAGATATCTTTAAATCAAAAGCTATGGTTTTCCCCTTCAGCTTTATCCTTTCTCAAATGTTCTCAATTGTGTATTTCTTTCCTAGGCTTTCCCTGCCTCTTTATAATGCAGAGGATGTCAATAAAGTTTTAAATCTCATCTCTCCCTGAGAGGTCAGCTCCTCAAATACAAGCTTCCTTCTGTGTTGCACTTGATCATTCAGTGTCAGAATCCCCAGTAGACTGGGAGCCTCACAGGGCCAGGAATGCTTCTGCCTCTTCCATTGTTTGCTTCCCCAGTATTGGTATATCATACACAAATAAGGAAGAAGATACATTACATTTAGAGGGTATTGACCTCCTTTGGGTTAAATGATTGCTACAT
Source organism: Avahi laniger (assembly GCA_963575035.1). Classification (NCBI taxonomy): domain Eukaryota; kingdom Metazoa; phylum Chordata; class Mammalia; order Primates; family Indriidae; genus Avahi; species Avahi laniger. The sequence continues at coordinate 23,480 of CAUYSK010006524.1, forward strand.
TGTTTTATGATTTTTTTATTTCTTTTTTTGAGACAGAGTCTTGCTCTGTTGTCTGGGCTAGAGTGCCATGGCATCAGCCTAGCTCACAGCAACCTCAAACTCCTTGGCTTAAACAATCTTCCTGCCTCAGCCTCCCGAGTAGCTGGGACCACAGGCATGTGCCACCATGCCCGACTAATTTTTGTTTTTCTATTTTTAGTTGCCTGGCTAATTTCTTTCTATTTTTAGTAGAGATGGCATCTTGCTCTTGCTCAGGCTGGTCTCAAACTCCTGACCTCAAGGGATCCTCCTGCCTCCGCCTCCCAGAGTGCTGGGATTACAAGTGTGAGCCACCATACTCGCCCGGTCTGTCTTTGATTATCTTTGATAGACTTTATGAATGAAGTCACACAAATCTTTTTGATAATATAAAAGCTTAAACAATAGCTTAAACAAATTTAGACTGCAAGAATATTATAATCTCAATATGGTATCTAGTACTAGAGATATTTTTTTTAACAAAACATTAAAAACAAGACCTTTTCCTTTTTAACCCTTTTATGAATATACTGGATGTAAAAATATGCGGTGTTATTTTCTACATATATTTAAAATAGCTTTCCTTTAATAAAAGGGAATTAAAAATTGTGAGTATTCTGTACCAATTCAGCACAATGCTGATAAATGCACATGAAATGGAAATAGCTATAGCTTACTGAATCCATAAAATACCAATACTGCACCATGAATATATATGGAAGGTCTTTTAAAACAAGTAAAATAAAAGCCTGGCAATATCACCAACACTGTAATGAAAAGCCAGTTCTATTTAGGTATATTATTAGAAATCAGTGTGTTAGAGTTCAGTTTCTTTAAGATCCCTAACTTTGCAGATAGGTGTTAAAATGGATGGGGGTTAGGGCGGGGTGGAAGTAGGGAGCTTCGAGATGCCTGGGTGCTCTGCCAGGTGAGGTAAGCTGTTACTATGTTATGTTTTACATTTTTGTAAGATTAACTAAGAATCAGAAAAGGTTGAAGGTAATTTTTCTTTCTAATAGAAGGACAAGCAAGAAAAAAATCAGGAATAGTTTGGTTGTATAAGTGAAAATCAAGTGATTTTTCTTTGGGTTTAGAACGTTGTCGTGGGTCAGGTTACCTGGGGAAGTAGATTCAGAGATGGAGATTAGGGTGCAGAAAGTTTAAATGGGAATGCTTTCTAAGACCAGTACTTTGAGGGAATCAGAGAAGCACGACCGGGAAAGGGAGAAGTTGAGCTGGGATAAAGCCAGGAAAGTACTCAGCTAATTCTTCAGAGCTGGATGCTCCTGCATGGACTAGTGACTGGATGCAAGGGGCATCGCCTTGGGCTGAGGACAGTATCCGCAGTGGGACTCACTTGGTAGCCATCAGCCAACACGCCCTGAAGCTGGGGGAATGAGTGCTTTACGGGGGTGTGCGTGTGTGTGTGTGAGAGAGAGAATAAATACCTGAGCAGCACACCAGTGTCCACTACGAATGTCAGTGAAGTTGGGACATATTTTTTATTTATGTTAGAAGTATTAATTTATCCCATAAATCTACACTTTAAGTGTGCTTGTTTTGTCAAGTTAAAGATAGAAACCTAGTTCAAACCTACTTTGTTAAGCCTCGATTCTGATTGCCCAATTTCTTTGAACTGTAATGTAATACAGTTTTAAGTAATCTAGTGGGTGTCAGTAACTTTTTCCTCAATTAATATCAACTACTACTGCCAAGATGCTATATTAAAATACACGTATGACTCCAAGTTCTTAGAACTCCACTATAAAGAATCTATTGTTTTACAAGTGGATCACTCTTAAGGGGAGCTTGCTTTAGTTCTTGATAGATGGCCTGGGTACTATCTTCAAATAGTTTCTCGTTGAACATTTATTCTTTTACACAAAAGGATCAGAATTCTAATTGATCAAAATACTTAAAGTTAACTGAACACTAGATTGAAAACTCAGAGCAGAACAGTAACATTGTTTAGATATATTTTTTTTTGAGACAGAGTCTCACCTGGGCTACAATGCAGTAGAGTCAGCCTCGCTCACAGCAACCTCAAACTCCTGGGGTCAAGTGATCCTCCTGCCTCACCCTCCCCAGTAGCTGGGACTACAAGCGCGCACCATGATGCCCAGCTAATTTTTTTCTATTTTTAACAGAGATGGGGTCTCACTCTTGCTCAGGCTGGTCTTGAACTCCAGACCTCAAGTGATCCTCTCATCTTGGCCTCCCAGAGTGCTAGGATTGCAGGTGTGAGCCACTGTGCCTGGCCAGAATGTTTTAGCAAATACAATTTATGCTCCTCCTAGGAGCATAAATAATATTTGCATTATGCTTTATCTCAAGTGTTAACACAGCGTTCTGTTCATAAAGGGAGTTCGGTAAACACTGATATATGAAAAATACAGATTTCTTTACAGACGAATTAATATTAAATTACCTAATTTCTGTGCTTTATTTTTCCTTGTCAAGGTAAGAGAGAAAGAACTTTTCAGGGATATTACAGGCATGGTGGCTTACACCTGTAATCCCAGCACTTTGGAAGGCTGAGGTGGATAGTGGATTGCTTCAGTCCAGTAGTTCAAGACTACCCGGGCAATGTAGTGAGACCTCATCCGAGCTATGTTGTACCACTCTACTCCAGCCCGGCTGACAGAGTGAGACCCTGTCTCTGCACATAAATAAATAAAAATAATAATCATCATCATCTGATGTTCAACCAAGATGGACAGAAAAATAAAGTAATAAAATCAAAGTATATTCTCAATAACAAAATTACCATGAATATATGTAAAAGATTCACTTCCAGTAATCAATACAATTTAATTGCTGTTTGGTTTATGGGAAGTATTTTCTACCAAGTCTTTGTTTTTTTAGAGATGCAGTCTTGCTCTGTCACCCAGGCTGGAGTGCAGGTGGCACGATCAAAGCTTAACTGAAACCTAGAAGTCCAGGGCTCCCGAGATCTCCTGCCTCAGCCTCCTGAGTTGCTTGGATTACTGCCACTGGCCCAGCTTCTACCGATTCTTAAATTAACAAAACAAAAATAAAACCTTACTTTTAAAAATCACTATATAATATACTCAGTATTGTTAGGTGGTCCTGGATAATAGGGTCTGACTTAATAGTTGGTAAAACAGATGTGATTTATTTTAGTGTTAGAGAAATGGTCATAATCTTAGTGCTTTCCAGAACCTCTACCTAGAGAGAAATAGCATTTTCAAAGTCTTTAACAAGAACGAGGTGAGTCACTGCAGTGAGCACAGACAGCTTTGGTCTGGGAAACTGGAGACTTGTGTTCTCATAGCACTGACATGAGCAGCAAGACATCTGGGTGTTCCTCTCTCAGCTCTGTGTTTTACTTTAAAATTTGAGGATTTGTTAGCTCTTTCTGCTCCAAAATCATGTTGTACTTTTCATTCTACAACCAGGGAAGGGTTAAAAATTTAGTAATACTAGAAAAGACGGCATGTGGAAAAATTAAATTTCTTTGCCGAGAATAGTTGTTTCTGAAGGAGATTGGAAGGGAAAACAGTTTAACAGAGATGAGAAGAGGAAAGCCTACTTACTTTATAACCTTGTGTAAGGTTGTTGCTGCTACTTCTAATTCTCCTTCCTGAAAAAAAAAAAATAGAAAAAATAGACTGTAAAGTTTGATGTAAAAAATACTAACCAATATTGATAATAAAAATAATTCAGCAGATTCTTAACAAAATGCTTAGGAAATCACCTCCAAATATGAAGAAAACCACACTTCAGAAATAATTTCTACTTCTCAGTATCCTAGAGATATACTAATTTGTGTATATCTAGTTACTGACTTGTATACATATGTAAGTCAAAAGTTTCAGACAACCTAAATGTCCACAAAAGAGGGTACTGGTTATATTGCTCTATCAGTACAATGGGAACAGTTTATAAGCCACCATTTGTGTAAAAAACGGAGAGGGAGGAGAGAATGTGTAACATTTGTGTGTATATGCACAGACTTGACACTAAAAGGATTCACAAGAAACTGCTTTTGACTGCCCTTTACACTGTTTAGTTTTTTACAAGTGTACATATTTTTTAAAAAAACTAAGAAATAACGACATTATCAAGAAACTGAAAACTTACAGGAGAAAATATTGTAAGGGTCTAATATCTAGAATATATAAAGAACTCATAATTGAAAAAAACTCAACTAAAAAAATGAGTAAAGGACTTGAACAGACATTTCTTTAAAGAAGACATGCACATGGCCAAACACACATGAAAAGATGCTCCACATCATTAGTCATTAGGGAAATGCAAATCAAAACCACAATGAGAGACCACACCCATGAGGATGGCTATAATTTTTTAAATGGCAGAGTAAGTGTTAGTGAGGATGTGGAGAAGTCGAACCCTCATACATCAATGGTGGAATGTAAAATGGTGCAGCTGCTGAGGGAGAGTATACCAGTTCCTCAAAAACTTAAACATAGAATTACCATATGACCCAGCAATTCCACTGCCAGGTATATACCCCAAAGAATTTTTTTAAATTTCAAAATATTAAGAGGGTACAAATGTTCTCGTTACTTGGATAGCTTTTGTAACGCTCGAGTCAGAACTTTAAGTGTGCCCATGATCTGAATAGTGTTCACTGTACCTGGTAGGTAGGTTTTTTTTTTAACCCCACTCTCCCCCCAACTGCTCCCCACTTGACTTTTACTTCCGTCTGTGCACGTGTGCCCATCAGTTAGTTCCAGTTTATTAGAAAGTACATGTGGTGTTTGTTTTTCCATTCTTGAGATACTTCACTTAGGATAATGGTCTCTACCCAAAGATTTGAAAACAGGGACTCACTTGTACACAAATGTTCGTAACACTAGCATTCACAATAGCCAAACAGTGGAAACAACCCAAATGTCATCAACAGATGGATAAACTCGTGGAATACACATACAATGAATGGACTGTTACTACTCAGCTATAGAAAGGAATGAAGTACTGATACATGCTACAATGTGGATGAACCTCAAAAACATGCTGTGAAAGAAGCCAGACATATTTGATTCCCATTTATATGAAATGTTCAGATGTAAATCCATAGAAACAGAAAGCAAATTAGTGGTTGCTAGAGGCAGAGGTGAGGAGGAAATGGGGAGTAATTGTTCAGTGTTTATAGGGTTTTACTTTGCAGTGATGAAAATGTTTTGGAACTAGATAGAAGTGGTGGCTGCACAACATTGTGGATGTATTAAATACCACTTAATTGTTCATTTTAAAATGGTTAATTTCATGCAAACTGCAGCTCAATTAAAAATAAGTAAAAACAGCACTCAATCTCCTGGAAATTAACCTTTCTTTTCACATTAGGCTCTCATTAGAATTAACAGCCCCAGTTTGGTCACTGTGCTGAAGGAAGATGTGGAGAAATTAAAATGCACAGTGAGAGGAAGGATAACACTAAGGCAGTGCTTTTCTGGGTTTGCCTTAAGCAATGTAATGGTTAGTGGTACCATTTACAAGATGGAAAAACAAGCTGAAGGAAGATTTGGAGGAGAAATAAAAGTTGTTTTGGACCTGTGTTTTGCAACAAGTAGAAATGACAAATGAGTGAGTCTAGATTTTAGTGGCGAGGTCAGGACTAAAACTGTGTAAGTCTATCTGAATTGTATCCTTGGGTGTGTGTCTTAGCTTTTTGAGGACTTTTCTTGTCTCTTCAGTGCCCAGAAATGTGTCCTCAACGAGTCTAACAAGTGACAGCATGGAAGTCCAAGCACCTGAACATGGCCAACAAGTAGGGTGATTTGCTCAGCATAGTCCTGGTTTATGTCTGTTGTCCCCATATAATTAATACCAGCCTTTCACTCTCAAAAATGTCTCATTTTATACAATAAATTATATGATCATTCTTTGTAGAAAAATGATATAATTCTTTCAATACAATGGCAGGTATAACAGGCTTAATAAACACATTTTGGCAATTAGAAAAAAGAATATACTTAGGAATAAATATAGCTGCTTATTTTCAGATGTTTTAGAACTTATTTCAGAAGTTCAATAGCATAGGAGACAATCTTTTATTCTTATGTCTTAAGCAAAGATTAACCACATCCCCCACTTCGATTTTATAATATAATCACAGAATTTTAGAATTGCAAGGGGACCTGAGACGTTATTTATTCTCATTATCCTTTCAGCACGCACATGCATTTTACCACATCAGAGACAGCCGGTCATGTGTCTCCATTAGTCATCTCAATAGGACAGTAACACCTCCAAATCCTCAAACTGGCACTGTACTGTCTTGCTGAAAAAGAGACATTTTGTGCTAAAAATTAAGAGTGCAGTAAAATGAAGTACCTGAAGATATGTTCTTGTTGCTTGAATTAATTTTTTGTTGCTGTATAACACAAGCTTGTGATATATTCTACCATAACTTTTGCTCATTTAATGAAATTAATAAACCTAAGTCCAAGAAAATATGGCTCAATACAACTAGCAAAAACCAAAATATAGAGATCCCATCCCCAAAAAAGAGACTTACAGAGTTTTTAAAAGCATGTTTATGTGACTGCACATAAATGTTTGTGTAAAAAGGGCATTATGACAGTTGATACCACAAAGATTACAGTAAGAAAAAGCACTTTATGACAATATTTCACAAATTCACAAGGATCACTTTAATATACAAAGCAATTGCTACCATTCTGAACACAAAGCAGCTAATATGTACATAGTGTTAATAATAAAATGCATTGTAACTCAGTACATTTTTTTCTTTACACATAAAGCACAAAGATTTAGATAAAAAAATTAAAACAGGGATGTTTCTAGAATGTAGGGAATTTTATTAGAAATGTATTTCCCTCATTATAGTTATTTATTTAGTATTCAACTCCAATAGAAACATCAGAGTTAAAAATCAATACCCTGTTTTGTGCTGATAGTTTTGGGGGAAGTATTCTTTACCCCAATCCTCAAGGAAAAACCAAAAAGCCAAACACCCTTTCTCTCTAGGAATTTCCCTGATTATTTTGTTTCTAAAAAGTTTCAAGCGATACCTATAGGTTAGAAATAATTCCTCTTGTGGGGGTGGTGGTTTCAACTGACATGGACAGATCAGTCAAGGACAATTTTACATGGAAAACTGCTAACTAGCACTCTTTTTTGCCACCTCTAATAAATCTATATTCAAAGAAAAATGTTGACAAATTATTTCCCACTTTTAATATAAATAATTTTATTACATACACAAATTGGAGTGGCACCTGGATAAAAATACATCTATAAAGCATTTACCAATTTTAAAAACATAAGAAAATAAAACCTCCCAAACACAATGATAGGTCATTTCACTTGGCCAACTAACATAAGATCATTATCTGCAGGGATTTTCTTCCTTCCCTACCAATTTTTAAACTATCTTAGATTTACTCTCACATCTCTGAGATGCTCCTCAGACAGAAGCTTGGAAATGCCATGCTTCTGTAGGCAAGTATTAAATAATGCCGTATAAAGTAGGTAAAATTTGAATTTCCTACTGTTTGATTCTTTTCAAAGACATTTCCTAAAGATTGTTCATTTTCCTTTTACTTGCTGGTAAGAATAATTAAAAATGTTATCATGTTATACCCAGCTGGGACCTGCACCCACAGTACCAGAATGCAGACAGGTCAATATTTTCTCTCTGTGCTAAACAACTTTGCCTGTTTATAATACCAACTTGCATCACAGGCTTTGTTCTATTTCATTTTTTTTTTTAATTTTTCTTTTTTTAAAAAATAAATTTCAAGTTAAAACACCTGAAATATAATCCCTCCATTCAAACGTTATCTGGTCCCTCTTAAAGTTTGTCTGCCCCCTGAGGACACATACAAAGGCTTAAGCTACATTCACTAATCAATAAGAACTTATCATAAGCAGACGAGACAGATGGAACTTCAGCACCCTGTTTGAATTTATTTGAAATTCTTCCATACTGACTCAGCTTCATGATATGTTCAATCCCTCAAGGATTAATGCCTCTTCTAGCCATTGATTCTAGAGAGTCAAGGAAACCAGTTCCTAGTACATACAGTGACTGTGTAGTCAACTTAATAAAGTCAACATTATTAACATTAAAAGTATTCAAGATGTATGTAAGCCACCCAACAAAAAGTTCTAGTTGTGCTTTGTACAACTGAGTGAACAAATTTATCTCACAACTCTTCACCTACAGGCCTACATAAGCACACTTCACTTTCCCCTTCCTCATCTGAAATTAGTCAAATTTAGGCAGCATTTCCTTGATGTCAACAAAACCAATTTAAAATGAAAATAATTTGGTAAAATGATTACTACGTGTGGTCTCCATGATAACAATAATTTAATGGCTTCAAAAATATTTTATTATTCTGGAAAAAATTAATGGGTATTTTGGCATACTATATACAGTATTAATTTTGGGATGAGGATAAAGTCTCATTTAAAACTGGAAATAAATATTATTCACTCGAATTACTTTTCCTTCAATCTTTATCCATGATAAAAAAGAGTAAAATAAGGTTTTAGCCCATCTTTTAATTAACTGGGCTAGTCAAATCTAATTTCCTGGCATTATTCTTTTACAGTGATTTTTTAAGGTTAGCTTTGAGGTGCTAAAATATTTTAATCAATGAAAAGCTTCTAAAGTCACATGATTTGAAGATAGGAGAAAGACCAAAAAGTCAGTTGATAATTAACTGATGAGGGAATTTCCTTAAGTTGCTAACACCCAAACTGGGTCATTTTTAAAAGTGCAAGTTACACCAAACATTTACAAAGAATATAATGTAAATATAATCCAAATAAATATACAACTTTTGTATTAGGTCAATGGGAAAAAATATACCAACAGTTCTCAGGGCTACAAAGGCAACAAAATAAAGCCTCTTGAAAATAACTGAAAAGGTATGTAACCACTATTTCTAAAACCCACTTTAATTCAAAATCCTAATTTTAATATATATTAGCCTTATATAATCCTAAAAAATGAAGCAGCCTTTGATTTTCAAAATAAACAGAGACCAATTTATGCTAATAGCTGACTCTAGCTGATCATAGAATTAAAAACTTATTAAATATGAAGAAAAGAAACCTAGATTGAAGTCACTTCAAGTAAGTAAAAGCATCCTGGTTTAAACAAACTTGTATCTTCCTAAGCCTTTGTATGATTCCACATGTCACCCCAAAAGGTTAAAAGATAGTAGGGATTAGTCCTGAGAGACAGAGATAAACTTCAGCCAGATGACATCTGATGGGACAGGCTGCCTAACTGGTATTGTGCTTTCAGAGACTAGCACTGCTGCTGACTACCGTCAAAACACATTTTCTGACAAAATCCCTGCTCAAATGAAACATCAAAATTCCTCCCCCAGGATGATTTTGGAAAAGTCAGTGGTTCCTTGTAAAAGCTATCTTTAAAATGTTCTTACCACTGTTATAGCTGCCAGAGACAAAGCATAAAAACCAAATACTTTTAGTAGGGGAAGTTGGGGAAGTTTTCAAGTGACTAGCAACGTATTTAAAAGTATCAAGCCAAAGAAAACTTAATAATAAAATACTTGGAAGAAAATTAGACAATAAAAAAATCAATCATGAGTGCTGGAGTAATGCAGTCATAGAATCTACCAGAAGGGATGCAACAGAACACACAAAAATGTAAAATTTCATCTGACCTCAATATACTATAATACTCAGCATTCCTGACTTAAGAGCTCTCAGAGCTTTAGATTATATACTGTATGTATATATGTACATATATATTATACAAATGCCATTTCCCATCCCCCTCCCCCCAAGATATCTAAATGAACAGAGCACCTATGACAATATTATGGTTGCCAATATGGTACTGAGTTTGAAAAAGAATGAACTTAAAATTGTATCCGATATCAATTTTTTCATGAACAAATTGGATCTAGCCCTTTCTAAACCACTTTTCAGTTAAACACTATCAAAGCTCAAAAACTCCTAAGAGTAAGATATCAAAAATAAACCCCTCCCCACTTCATTTTTATTAGAGTTAATCTGTCCTATAGAGAAAAGTGCCACATGGCCCTATATTTGCAAAGTGAGCGATACCAAACTTGCTAATTTCTAGGCAAATCAGTAGCATATGTACAAATTCCTATGATGACATTTTCATTCCCTTTTGGCCAATATGAAGAGAAAAACATTTATTACTGGTAATGTGGCCACATATGTTCTTGGCTACAGGATTTTTTTTTTATTATGTCATTTTCTTAATAAAGGTTCTCAAAGCTTCATGCTTAAAAACAAACACCTTTCCCCCCCCAATTCTCATATTAAAAAAAAAAAAAAGCCCGCACAAAAGATACTTGATTTCTATCTGTATAAACTGAAATCTTCAAGTCTTTCCAAGGGTCTAAAACAGACTTAGCAACAGGATACATTCCTCACCTCGCATTCAGTAACTGACTTCAAACCAGTGCAATCTTCCTCAAAGTATACAGGACCAGGTCTTTATAACTTAAAATCCACCCAGCTAATATGAATGTGATTGCCTTGATTTATCAGGGACTGAGGACCACCAACTTCCTAACTTAAGTAGAAAGCCTCAGCTTTTGAAAAACAGACTTTAGAGAATACGAATTGCTAAATACCAGGCAATTTTTCATTTGTGACACTTGTGACATTCAGAATGTTCAATCTGACATTTTGACTCAATAAGAAATAATTCCAGTTTGTGAACACATCTGTGATTTTGCTTGGTTTCTGCTAAACCAGTTTTAGAAAATGACATATCTATGCTGGTATACAATTTTTATGCTATAACTTTCCCCATTAGCTCAGCAGGACAAATATCAAACTTTACAGTCGTTTGACAGCCTTCTTGAGAATCTGGTGAATTGTCCAAACATAAAGACTACATCACTCAATTCTTAGAATGATGCTCCTTCATAAACTCTGTTCATCCTTGAAAAAAGACAATGGTTTGTTACAAACAAAAATATACCAATTACAAATACTAATTAAAAATCTTTTTTAAATGGACCCAATAATTAACACTTAAATCTGCACATTTTGTTATCATGTTAAGCAAACTTAACTTTCTTAACCCATTACTAAATATGAAACATTAACCTTCTAAGTTTCTTGACTCTTTTCTTAAAAGGAATTTCCTTCTCAAATGAGAAATTATAATCTAACATTATGCCAGTCTCCAAATTTTTAAAATCCACTGTAGTCTTATCTTTCTTTTAAGGGGTAACTTTTAGATTTATCAAGCTTAGTGAATAAAACAAGTAATTAATAATTAAAAGTAGTATTAGGAAAACAATGTATGATATACACAAATATAGACTATTATAGTCAGGAATTAAAATAGGTAGCTCCTTTATAAAATGACAAAGGCAATATAGCATATTGGAAAGCTACCCTTTTTAGAAGAGAACAAAAAAATGTTTTGTAAGACTGACAATCCAAATATTGTAGTACAGTAGTCATTCAAATATGTCTGAAGAAAATTGCTTTCCTTGTGCAAATCTAAAATCTAACACTGTACTTTTTAGAATAATATCCCTACAACTTCTTTCATTTAAAAAATTCACTAGAGATTCTCTGTTGAAGTATGTTAATGTGGAAAAGATTTAGAATCAGTATTTTTCTACATGTAACATTTTATAAACAAATACATCACTGCTTTATTTAACAGCTTGAAGGCTTTCCTGTTGGTGGTATAATGTAAGTGCAAAGGACAACAGTAAATTAGAAATATCCTTTTAAGTAAACGAGTGACAATATAAATATTTTTGAAAGTGAGGACAAAAACATTTATTCAAAAACCTTGTTACGTAACTCAAGGGGTTGGTTTACTAATCAGCATCTTTTTACTTAGAGTTTAGTACTAACTAAAATAAGCTTTGTAATTTTATTTACTTCAATTTAATTTAAAATTCAAATACCATGCTTTTTCATTTAGTTGGTTACTTCTTTTAATGTATTCAAAAATGTTGAACACATACAGAACTGAATTAAGAAGCAACAACTGCCCTATGGAAGAGCTGTAGTTAATACAGAATGTTTGTAAGAACCAAGGACAAATTTTCAGTATTGAAGAAGAGAATGTACATAGAAAGCACTCCAAATTCATTACTAATTTCTTCAATACCATATTAAAATTCTTTTTTAGAGGGTATGTCTCTTAACAATTTTACGTAATTGACAATGAAAATGTGAAAACATGTCAATTTGGCAATCAACACTTCTTCATTGTACCTTACTTACTTTATGCATGCGGCCCACATATTACTTCAGCTCAAGAGGCTGGGGTAATTCTGTCCCTAAGGCAATCAAGGAGCTCAGCACAAACCTTGAAATCATTTTAAAAAAGATTTTCTTTTCCTTATTTCCCCCATCAATTTACAAGAAACGAATTATTACTTCTTGAGGAGGGTGGGGGTTGAAAAGCAGAAGTCTCTTCATGATTCCTGGCGCTGAAAATTTCTTGAGGGGAGAAGTGGAGGCAGGTGTTGGAACATTCACAGTTTAATGCAAAAGCACAAATGAATGAAATTCTGAAGTTGCTTTCAGGCAGTTTTGCGCATAGAAAAAAAGAAATGTTTAGAAAATAAAATGTTTATTTTGTCTTTCTGGTTGTGGCCAAGCCAGTTCATTTTCCACCTTAACAGGTGAAAATTTAAATCCCAAATTAATCTGATTTGTGGCAGTAAAGGTCCTTAAGTGCTTTTAGCTCCTCAATCAATGTCTTGTTTTGGTTTTCAAGGACTGCCACTCTGTTTTCTAAACATTTCACATATTCTTTCTTCTTTCTGCGACATTCTCGGGCTGCTTCCCTATAAGGAAAAAAGGACAGGAAAAATTATGCAAATGATTTCTGTATCATTTATTTAGGGTTAGAGTACTTTTTAAAAGAGAAATAGCTCAAAGCAACAAACATTTTTATACATATTAGACATCTGAAGAACATACAGAATGACTTGGAAATTATCTTATGTTAAATTTTAATCTTAATATACCATAGAAGGTTGATTCAAAAAAACAAAAAAGAAAACCCCATAAACAAGAGTTAAACGATCACTTACAAACCACATCTCTCACTATATTAATTAAAATGTTCTGCATCATATCCACAAAACTTGAAATTCCATCCATATCAATAACTAAGAAAATATTAAAGCTAAATTTCACTGTGAAAAACACTCTTTAAATAAAAAATCTTACAAACTAATCATTTCAGGGCATTTTAAAAAACCTAACAGTCTCTTTGACAAATGGTGGGAAAACTGGATATCCATATGCAAAAGAATGAAGTTGGACCCTTATCATATACCATATACAAAAATTAACTCAAAATGGATCAAAGACCTAAATGTAAGGTTTATTTAAAACATAAAACCTCTAGAATAAAACAAAGAAAAAGCTTCCTGACATTGGATTTGGCAGTAATTTCTTAAATATGACATCAAAAGTACAGGCAACAAAAACAAAATAGAAAAAAAAAAGAAAATAGAAAAATAGGATGACATCAAACTTAACTTCTGCACATCAAAGGATACAATAAACAGTAAAAAGGTAACCTATGGAATGAGAGAAAATATTTGCAAATCATGTACCTGACAAGGGGTTAAGATCCAGAATATAAAATAGAAAGAAATTAGCTGGACAACTAAAAATATATAGAAAAAATTAGCCGGGCATTATGGCGCATGCCTTGTAGTCCCAGCTACTCGGGAGGCTGAGGCAGGAGGATTGCTAGAGCCCAGGAGTTTGAGGTTGCTGTGAGATAGCTGATGCCATGGCATTCTAGCCCAGGCAACAGAATAAGACTCTGTCTCAAAAAAAAAAAAAACAAAAAACAAAAAACATACAAAAAACTCCCACAATTCAACAAGAATCCAATTTAAAAAAAAATAGGCATAGGACTTGAGTAGGCACTTTTCCAAAGATATATAATGGCCAATAAGCATATGAAAAGATGCTCACCATCACTATTATTAGGGAAATGCAAATCAAAACCCACAAGAATGAGTAGGATAGCTATTATCAAAAACCACCACAACCACCATCAGAAAATACCAATTGTTGATGAAAATGTGTTGGTGAGAATGTGAAGAAATTCAAACCCTTGTGTACTGTTGTTGGGAATGTAAAATAGTGCAGCTGCTATGGAAAAGAATTGAGGGTTCCTCAAAAAATTAAAAATAGAATTTACCATATGATCCAGCAATATCATTTCTGGCTACATATCCAAAAGAAATGAAAGCAGGGTCTCAAAGACATATCTACACATCCATGTTCACTGCAGCATTATTCACAATAGCCAAGAGGTAGAAACAACCCAAATGTCTAGCAACAGGATGAATGGATAAACAAAATGTCATATATACATATACACAATGGAATATTATAGGAAGGCAGGCCTGTTGTAAGCTACAACATGGGTGAACCTCAAGGGCATATGCTAAGTGAAATAAGCTAGTCTCAAAAAGACAAATACTGTATAATTCCACTTATGAGGTATCTAAAGTAATCAAATTCATAGAAACAGGACTTAGAATGGTGGATGCCAGGGAGTAGGGGTAGGGAAAGGGGGAATGGGGAGTTGTTTAATGGGTACAGTTTCAGTTTTGTAAGATGAAAAAGTTCTGGAAGTCTGTTGCACCATAATGTGAATATACTTAACACTACTGAACTGTATACTGAAAAATGGTTAAGATAATAAATTTTAATTCATGCTGTTTTTTAACCACAGTTAAAATTAAAAATTACTCTAAAAAATGAACAGAATAAAAATAATAAAATTATTTTTCTTTAGCAAGCTAAGTCTAAACCAGTGTTCTTTTTTAGCTCTATGTGGTCAAGGGCCACATCTTATTCTTCATAACCTCAGCCAGTAGCACAAGGACTAGAACAAGTTAGGTTCTTGTTGAATAAACATAAGAGTTGAAAGCAAGAAGATCCTATGTCTTTAAAAAATGAAAAACACAGCAATTAACAATCATTCATTTACATTAGGGGATGTGTAGTATAGCAGTTAACAGTATCTTCAGTGTTAAGATTCCTGGGTTTAAGTTGTTCTACCCCTTACCACAGGAAAATTACTTAACTTTCTTGACTGTAAAAAAGATATGGTAATATTATCTACCTCAAAAGGTTTATGAGGATTAAATGAGTTAATATATATAAAGCATACAAATAGTACTTGGCATTTTATAAATGTGTTAGCTATTATTACCTCTAGAAAATTCAAATGGTAGCATACTATAATTCCATTAATGTCTTCATTCTCATAGAGCCTATCAATTCAGAAAAAAGTAGCACTTGCTTCTAATGCAAACTGATTTTTGGAATAAAAAAACATGTATCTAATGTTGTATTATCCATGATAGAGAAATACAGACAATATATAATCTACAGCTTCACTTAAATATTGGAAGAGACGGATTAAAAATGGCCCAGCCTTCCGCTGAACAGTGAAGAGGATAAGCCAAGAGGTACTTTGGAGCCAAGAGGAAAACAGTCATCTAGAAAGGATAGTAGGAATGATTTAGAGATCATTTTGAATGTTCTGTATTTGGTGAATGCTAACAATATAGAGAGCATGTAGGATGTATGTACACTTACAAATCTAATTTAAGCCAGGGTTGACTAATCTTCATTTCCCTTGCTTTCTCCTATCCATTACTTGAAAATACATGGTTCATAAGTAGAGTGCCCATATGAATGCTATAGCTACATGCTAATTTCCAAAGTTAAACTAATATGATCCTATAGGTTAGTATCTCCCAACTTTGTTCCACCATAATCAGTATACTATAGTATTGTGAAAGATTAAAGTATATGATCCTCAAAAAAACTACGAAACACTAGGCTAAGAAGATTAACTTATTTCTTTAATGCAAGATCTCTGGGATCCTTTCAATATCCTAATGTAAATTGAGACTCTATAAAAAGGAATTCCATGTAGCATGTCTATATTTGACTATGTAATATTTCATTTGAGTATAATTTCTTTTAGGGGAAGGTGTGGAGGGGAACAGTGAATAAATTGCAAATAACACTCTCTTGCAGAATGATGCTCAAATTAGCCAAAGATTAAAATAAGTAAACTTGGATACAAATTTAATAAAATACGATACACTAGTGAAAGTTCTAAACTAGGGATTGGAAATTTGGGTTCAGACTCTGGCTTTGACACTAACTAGTTATGTAGCTTCCAGCAGGTCCCTTCCCATTCAAGAACTGCTTCCTCATCTGTTTAGAGAAAAAAAAAAAGGAGTCATCAACATGTCCCAAACCAAGGTACAAGTTAGCTTTGTATTAAGGAGTATGCAAAGCCAAGAATAAATGTAGCATATCATTCTAAAGCACCTATTTTGGTTGATGGATGGCAGACATTTTCATATTAAAATAAACAGCACTATATTTTAGAGTAGAATACAAAATTCAAATGAACTTTAAATAAAAATTTTAAAAGAAATTTCTAGCTTGGAGAGTACCTCTTAAAGCTTCTCAAAAATTTCTATCTAAATATTTATATTTTAAGAGAATGAAAGGACCTTGCCAGTAGAGTGGTCTTGGGACTTGGGTTGAATATTAAACTGACTTCTGATTTTGTTTTTTTTTTTTTTTTTTTTTTTTACATATTATCACTCTGTTGCCTGGGCTAGAGTGAGTGCCGTGGCGTCACCCTAGCTCACAGCAACCTCAAACTCCTGGGCTCAGGAGATCCTCCTGCCTCAGCCTCCCGAGTAGCTGGGACTACAGGCATGCGCCACCATGCTCGGCTAATTTTTTCTATATATTTTTAGTTGTCCAATTAATTTCTT
>CAUYSK010006526.1:0-17439 GCA_963575035.1 Avahi laniger
TTCTATATATTTTTAGTTGTCGAATTAATTTCTTTCTATTTTTAGTAGAGACGGGGTCTCGCTCTTGCTCAGGCTGGTCTTGAACTCCTGAGCTCAAACAATCCGCCCGCCTCGGCCTCCCAGAGAGCTAGGATTACAGGCATGAGCCACCGCACCCTGCCTGTTTTACTTATTCTTATCTTGGAAGATTATCATACCTTTAGTTTGACTCACACTGCAAAAGACATCAGCTTGAATTTGTGCTGATATTAGAAAAAGCTCAAACAAGCAAAAAGAATTCAGAGAAGATGGAAGGGGATACAACGAACCAAAACCTATCATCTCAGTCTAACATTTTTAAATGTCCCATTTCATTGTGTTTTTAATACTTAAAACTGTGCCTGCAACATAATGTATGTTCAGCGTTCACTCTTCCATACCCCCTCCCCCAATTCCTCTCTGATTTGTTTGACAATAGTGGACAGGGAGAGGTATTTTATATCCATTATTTTGGCACAAATTTATTTTTGCTGCTTATGAGGTGCTTCCTTCTGGGTCCCCAATATTCATCTCAAGAAAAATGGTGCAGATGCCCTTACCCCAGGCCCCTCTGGAGTAGGCTCAAATTCCTCCACATGTTGAGCCAGTGGTGGACAGTACTTCTTTAGGTCCTCTGCCTGGGATGCAGCTGCATTTCCTCCTTAATTTTTCACTGTAGCACCTATCCCTACCCTCCTGCTAATGAGAAGGTTTTTGTGTGCTTTTCTTCTAATTATCAAGCAGCTTTATGGAAATAAACAATTCCATCTACACCATCTCCCATATACAAACACTGACCACACACCACCGGCATCTCTCCCAGCATTGTTCAAGATATTGCAAAGTAAAGTTTGTTAGTACAGGGCCTCCCTAGGATATAGCAAGTGCTAAACAAATTGTTGTGATAATAATGATGGTCTTTAATGTTAAAGTTTCTTTGCAGCTCAGGCCCAAACAGCAGTTTGCCTGCAGAAAAAAGTTCTAAAATCTAACTATTCCTGCTGAAGAAATTTTAGTTTGAAAATGTTATTTCCACTTTAGTCAAAGCCTTAATCTTTGCCAAATTTGACTTCATAACAAGTATTCCTAAAACTGCTGTTGCTCAAAAAGATGATCTCGTGAAGTCATACTCTGCGTGGACATTCAGATAAGAATAAGCAAGCCTCAGTGGATGTGCTGTGGATCCCGCTGCGCTGCAAGTCAGTGCCTTCCCGTAAGCCTGACACCTGGTCAGACAAGGAAAAGGACTGCTGCAGGCACGAAATAAGCCTTTGGCTTCCTGTCTGTCTGATTCCTCTGGCTCCAGGGAGAGCTCCCAGGGGCCGGGACTGTCTCACTTTCACTTTGTATCACCTGACCTGGCACTCCACAAGTGCTCAGAAAACTGACAGAGTAACTTGCATGGTCGTTGTTACCACGGTTTTCCACTGGGGCTTTTCAAGGGAACTCAGGAGGTCTTGCTTTGTCTCTTGCTTTTCTGTTTGTGATGGTCACCCAAGTGGTTGTTATTTCTTTCTTCTGAATAATGTATCCAAACATAAAAATGTAACAATGCAAGACAATAAACTACTGGAGCAAGGAGTCGAGAATGATTGAAAAATGCCAGGAGTGGCAGGGCTCCAAAAGAAGAAAAATCTCTGTCAGAGGTTCACCTGGCTGGGCACCTTAGCTTTGTGAGTTGGGAGATGTCACTAACCTTTTCTGAACTCTGTCTGCTCATCTGTAAAAAGTGAGAATAATGATAAAAGCCTCGCTGGATCATTGAAGGGATTAGATGAGATTCTGCTGAAGGGAATGCTTTAGTGTCACAGAAAGTGATTTCCCCCAACCCCATCTTTTGATTTCATCTATCTCTGTCTCAGCAGAGGGGTGTCTCTGACTTGGGGGTGTTCATTTCATTCTCCATTGGGAAAGAGAAGACACCAGTAAACTCACCTCCCCAGGTGCTTTGCTTAGTGGAATGACAATTTTACAGCTTTATAAGACCATCTATATTTGCTGGAGACACAGAACAACTGTGTTTTACTCTGCACTGTGGACAAGTCAGTCTCTTTGATTATAAAATTATTATGGAAATAATTGTTATTTGAAGAACGTCATATAGAATGTCTCAATACATATGAACTTCCATTTTGCATGGACATCTCAAGATCTTTATAAAAGGGACAGCTATTTGGAACACATGGAATAGGACATCGTGTCTGACAGCATTCACCTTCTGTCCAGTCCCTCCTCCTGCTAGTATGATTCCTAAAGTTCTGCATCATATTTCCATGCCATTGCTTTTCTTTTCTTTTTTATTTTTTTAGGACTGAAGAGAGTCAGAATTCTTGTCTTGAGGGTGAATCAGCAGAGTGTAATGAGGAGGACAGCAAGTAAAGAAATAGATTCTGGTTTCCAGAAGTTCCATGTAATGCTGAAATGTGATCCTCAGGTTTTTAAATCACTCAGTCCTCAGAAGTTGTTTCTACAGGGCAACGGTGGATGGATTGATAAGAAGAAAATTCAGAGACACAGGGAAAAGGAAGGAACAATTTTATAGCTGCCCACTCTACAGTGGATTCTTCTGCTTTTTAAAAATAAATATTTGTTTGGATGTTTGAATACATAGTAGGGATCGCAGGTGCACATACGCATACCAAGAATATTAAACTGAAAAAGCTTACTGAGATTATAGGAGGGAGAAATAGAAAATAAAAATTCAGGCTTTTAGTTTTAATAGAGAGATTGTGGCTATGGAAAATGTATAGTTTTTATTTATTCATTTAAAAAACAATTTAAGCCGGGCGCGGTGGCTCATGCCTGTAATCCTAGCTCTCTGGGAAGCGAGGCTGGAGGACTGTTTGAGCTCAGGAGTTTGAAACCAGCCTGAGCAAGAGTGAGATCCCGTCTCTACTAAAAATAGAAAGAAATTAATTGGACAACTAAAAACATATAGAAAAAATTAGCCGGCCATGGTGGTGCATGCCTGTAGTCCCAGCTACTTGTGAGGCTGAGGCAGGAGGATCGCTTGAGCCCAGGAGTTTGAGATTGCTGTGAGCTAGACTGACGCCATTGCACTCTTGCCCGGACAAAAGAGTGAGACTTTGTCTCAAAAAAAAAAAAAAAAATTTAAAAATTTAAATCATGCACATGCTTACAGAAAACTCAAAAACATTACAAATGGGCTTGTAATTTAAATAAACTGAATTGTCAAAAGTTCCATCTCTCCCCAGCCCCAGTGCCACGGGTCAGAATCAATCTTTTTTTTTTTTTTCCTTTCTACTGGGCATTGCCTACATTAATACTTCTGCTTGTCTGGCAGTAATTAATATGCTATGCCTGCATGGCTAATTTTGAGTTTATAAAATATAGACATTTACTTTCTGCTGTGATAGCTAGACATTTCCTGGTCTCCTCAGTCCTCCATTGTAGTTTCATCCTTATTCCATTACCCGGTCCCCCCACCCTTCCCTGAGGCACTCCTCCCCTCTTCCGAAGAGATGGATATTTTTTGAGCGATAGGGGCGGAGGAGCACACGGAATATAGATGCATATGTCATATGAAAGGTATCTTTTTTTTAAAAAAAGCGTTTCTATCAATCTCAGACAATCGGGACCGCTACCCGCCGTGGCTGTGACTTCACTTATTTCTTACACCCACTAAGAAAGAGAAGCAATTTTCCTAAAACTTCACACAAAGGAAAAATGAAATCATGTAAAAAGGGCAAAAACTAGGCTCAGTGGCAGGTCCCCCCGCACCCCTACCCTCCCGCCCTCTGTGTCTCGGGCAGGCTGCGGCCATTCCCTCCTGTGTGGGCATCGCCAAGCAGCCCAGGCGCGAGGGCCACCGGCGCTGACCTCCTCTCGCCAGGAACCCGCACTCCTGCTGCTATTGATTCAGGGAAACATTTTAACAAGACTCTGGACCGACTTTAATTTAGAAGGTAAAAGAGCGTAGGTTTAATTGGGGAAAAAAAGACAGGGAGTGTGGACAGAGGAAAGCACAGCCCGCACAGCCCGCGCCACCGTGGCCACCTCTGTAGCTAGGACGGAGAGACCGCAACGTCGTGCGCCGGCTTCGAGGCGTTTTGAGCCCTTAGCTTTGTGTCTCGGTGCCGGGCGCCAGAGCGAGCGCTCAAGAACTCGGCCTAAAGCCATCCAACTCGAAGGTTACGGCTTCGCTTGCGTGCGCTTCAGGAGCCTGCCTGCCGCGCCAAGGCTTCAGAAGGTCCCAGCGTGACATCCGGACCGACTTTCCTCCTAGGAGGGGAGGGAATTCGGCTCTCGGTGTGTTTTCTGTAGAGGGGAAAATAAAACTCTATAACCATCGGCTGCCCTTTAGAGAACGGGTGGCTGCCCATTGCGATGCTCGGCGCGGGAGTTCTTGGCCACACAGGTGCAGTCCGGAGGCGGGAGCACCGGTTCTTTATGGGCACATCTTTGAAGAAAAGGTCCCGCGACCCGGAGGCGTCCGCAGTGTCGCTAGGCCAGGACCGGCTTGGAACGCGGGCAACAGGTTCGGACCGGGAGACCCGCGCTGCCATGGGGACATCTCCCTGTCTTGATCCCCGCCCCCTCCCCTCGGGTTGGGGGAGGCGGCGGGTCTCTCGGAGGGTTGCGCAGCAGGGCTGGAGCGCCACTAGCAGCCCGGATGTGGGATACGCCAGTGACGACCTGAACTAGACCAAAGCGCGCTGCCAGCGGTGATGGCCGAGCTGGGCTCCACTTCCAAGGCCAAGTCGTGAACCCTCTGAGGGACATGAAGGTGAAGGGCGAGGTGACGGCGATCCAGCAGAGAGAGTTGGCCTGGGCCGAGGGCCGAGCCAAGCGCGAGTCTCGTGTCAGGTGTCTTCCAGGTGTGGCTAAGATCGAGCGCCAGCGGCTGGCAAGGGACCCCCGCCCTGCTAGACGCCCAGCTGCGCTCAACGCCGGGGGAGGCGGAGCGCAGGGGACTTAGGCGCCAAGAGTGGAAGACGAGGGAGGGGTGGGCTTTTGCGGAAGACGCCCCGCTCCGGCCAAGTCGCACTGGTGGATCCGTGGCTCTACCTCTGAGAACTTTCCGTATGTATTGAGTTTTTGCCTTTACAGAAACAATTGACTGGCAAGTGCAAAATCGTCTTGGGGGATGGGAGATGAAATAAAACAAAAAGGTTCAAAACCAAATTGTTAATCATCTCCAGGTATAAATGATAACAAATTTTGAGGTCTTGGGAAAGATTTTAAGGTGCCATCTAATCAGGCCAGATTCACTAACAAAGAAAACTCGAATAACCCTGTTCCAAGTTACAGAGAGCAAGAGAGAGCGCGCGCTGTATTCTCTTTTCCTTTCTCAGGTAAGGAATTGAGAGATGGAGGTACTGACTTAATACAGATAAAACTGCTGTCCTTTAATGGAGCTGGAAATGCATTCAACAGCACCCTTCAGAAAGAAAACGATTAAGCTTTAGAATTTCATGCTAGCCACATTGCAATCTTGAACTCTTTTTTGTTGCTAACGTTTGAATTAGAAAAGCCAGGAAAAGGTGGGCACTATTTGTGAACAGTTCGAGCTTCAGTCTTGTGAAGTTAAGGGGCAGAGGTTTTTAAAAAAAATTTTTCTAAAAGAAGGAATAAAACGGCAGACTTAATTTTCATAAAATCAATGTAAAGTCCGTGTCTTACGCATAAAATAGCTTTATTTAAAATTATTTACTTTTTAAATAAAAATTTAAACAGTTTATGAAGAGAAAACAAAGTCATTCCTGCCCAAGTCCCAGTTTCAGATGTAATGATTGCTTTCGATATCCTGTGTTCCCTTGCACACATTTTCTCTCCATCTACAGTACTACAGACACACAGGAATCCACCTCCCCCATGGGATCACATTTTCCTACTATTCTGAAACTTGTTTTTTCAGTTAACAATATATATTTGGCGGCCTTTATTCCTAGAAGATGGCCTTCCATTTACTCCCTTGGCCTTCTCCCCTCTTCCGTGGGTTCAGCGCCACTGGTCCAGTCTCCAGTCCAAATAAGTTTACATCTGTGACTTAATCGTTTTTGAACCCTAAGACGGCACACTCAATCAAAAACTGAGTTTGTGCACAAGAATGGGTAGTACCTGTACTTAAACATAGAGGACATTTCACTCAACAAGGGGTAGAAATTGTGCACGCCCTTAGTGCAATCTTTCACAAGACCGGTTCTTTCTGTATCTCAGCGGTGCTGGCAGAGAGAGGTGCACAGAAAATTCCCGGGTGTTACTCCCTCCTGGAGAACTGTCCCTCAGTTGCCTGCTTACAGGGGCAGGGGTTGACCTGCCACAATGCCTTGTTGGTATTTCCAGGACCCTAATATTACGGCTGAAACGACGTCACAAAAAGCTGATTCTGTCGAGGAGGTGAGATCTGCCCCAATAATCGTAGGCTGATGAAGTCCCTGGGGTCCCTGTTTGGCATCACTTTCCAGTCTGTCATAACTTCCACTACCACGCTGTCTTCCTTTGGATTATGAAGTGTGTGGGGCACCTCTTTGCTGGTTTCCCGCCGGCTTGGGAGATTTGGGTGACGCCTGCGCTTTCAGAGTTAGGAAGCCACTGGGTCCCCAGCGAGGCGAGTACGGGCGGAGGAGCTGCCTTCTCCGAAGAGGCAGCGCTGAGCTGGGGTCCTGAGGGACCAGACTAGCCAACAAGACCCGCTTCCCAGCCGCAGGTGGCCTGGTGGTCTAGGCCTGCCCTTCCCCAAGCAGGGCTTCCCCACGGACCCCCCGCCGCTACCCCCGCACATGGGCGGCCACTACCGCCACTGCCGGGACCCGGGCGCCCCTCGCTGGACGGCTACCTGCTGCCCACCCCCGACACGTCCCCACTGGACTGCGTGGAGCCCAATCCAGCCTTCGCAGCGGAGCTGCCCAGGGACTGCCCAATGACTGCCCGGTGACTGCCCGGCGGCCGGCACCTGCAGCTACGCGCGGGACTCGGACTAAGAGCCCGCGGCCCCGCAATGCCAGGCCTCCTGGCGCCCCCCAGCGCCCTGCACGTGTACTACCGGGCGAAGGGCTCGCTGGCGGCCCGCAGGGCTTCCAGATGCCGTCACAGTAGCAGGAGCAGCGCCAGCCAGGCAGCCGTCACCCCCTTCTGAGGCGCTGCCTTCCGGGACCGCGGGGACCCCAGCCAGCTCGCTGAGCTCTCTAGGGACAGCTCAGGGGCCGGTGTCGACTTTAACCCCCTGTTCTGTCCTCCGAATTGCGTCGCCAGTTTACCGTGTATTATTAAAACTGTCAGAATACAGGAAATATTCTTTCTCAGAATGAATTCTCCAATAAGAATAACGTTTAACATTGCCAACATCTCAAAGGAGATAATGCAAAAATGTACTCCGCTTAAGCATATACAAACTCAATCTATTTCCATTTTCTATTGAAGCACATTATTTTTTACATTAAAATTCGATTATTTGTAAAAAGTGTAAAATTAATGGTCTATGGTAGAAAGCACTTTTTTCCTTCAAAAGATATCTCATTGCAACTAGTTTTAAGCATTTTACTAACATTATTATAGAGTATTGTCTACATTTCAAATCATTATCTTTAAATTTCTTGGTTATTGATATCTTTGTAAATTTGAAAATAAAGGCTTTTAAAAAAAAATTCTGTGTGTTTAGATTTTATATTCTGCAAAATTAAATGAAGTGTGTCAGGGTCCCGAAGGAAAAAGATGACGTATTTAATTAAAATGGATGATTGAAGAAAGAGCAACGAACAGGTAGTTTATATACTTGAACTATCCAGGCACTGGAAGCCCCAGGGCACCAACAGCTCAAACCATCACTCCCCAGCCTGAGGGCGAAGCAGTCCTTTGAACTGGGTAACCAACCGTGCCTTGAGGAGTTTTGCCAGCCAAGAGCTGTGACTTTGGGAAGATCAATGAAGCTACTGCTAACTGTGGCCCAGAAGAATGGAGTCAAGAAATAAATCCTAGGGAAAATCCTGCTGCTCTCCTGGTTTCCTGACCAAACCTGACCCCCAAACCAGAGGACAGGAGGCCTGTGGATGCAGCCACCCAGAGAAGAGGGGAGAGTGGTATCTACTGGGGACACCCAGGTTGAATGGGCCAGGCTTTCCCATAAGCAACTTCACAGGGGGGAGTTTAGCATAGCACCTGAGAATGAATTGAGTAAAATTGACTGCCATACTTTGTGTGTGAAGTGTAATGGGTGGTAGGAGGGAATTTTCTCATTCTCAGGAAGTTTATGGTACAGCGGAGGCCCAGGAAAAAATGAGTAACAATACATTGTCAGGCAGAAGGTTCCTCTCCTACCTTTTCTGGCTGATATCACTTCCTAGAAAACTCCGGTGACACCCTCTTAGGAGCCTGTGCTTTGCCCCTTAAGATGTTAGGAGTTTGAAATACTAGTCTCCAAGGAGGCTTTCTCAAAGTTTCAAAGTTTAGAGTACATTAGTACTTGGGGATGAGCCACATTAAAATAGAATTGATTAATAAATTCCATTCTCCATGATAAATATAGAGCTCATGTCTTGTTATCTGTCATACTGCTATTTAAGATTTTGAACAAGCTTGGTATTTCCAGACCAAAAATCAGTTTTGGTTTTCAAAAGAGCTTTGGTAACATTTGGGTGCTTTCCCCAAGAATCAGTGATGTAGATGTTGGGTGAATGAAGAGAACTCCCTGAAGAGTTCTAAAATGAGTTTTTCAGGAAGCATGTTTGTGGTCAAAAATGCAGCTACCTGGATTCTAGTTAAATAAATTTCAGAATGAAATACTTTAACACCTACATGAGGAGAACTGGGGAGAGAGCTCCCCGTTTATCCCAGCAGATGAGATATGCTGGTGGCATTTGTTGGTATCTCCCCAGCAGAACTTTGGTTTTCCTTCTGAGAAGCTGCCTTTCCAGGATCCTCAGCCATGAGGTCTGGTTGGAGGTCACTCTTCTCAGGTAAGCCTTCGTGTCTGCAGCCTGTCGGCATTGCCCACCCCCACCGGTATCAAGTTAAAGGATGGGCATGTGACCCAATTCAGAGCCAAAAGAAGGGGAGTGACTTGAAGAGCCCTCCTAGGACACACTGGGGTGATGGTAACCACCACCACGCCATTTTGCTCACAAAGAGGAGGGTGGGGAGGCCACTGAGTGGAGTGTGGACATGAAGCCATGGTAGTGACAGTGCAGGGACATGAGAGAACCTGGATCCCAGGTGACAGTCTCTGAATCTCCTAGTCAAGGCTTGTGGGAGGTGAGCTGTACCTCTGACTGCTTCAGTTATGTGAGCAAATACAGTTCATTTACTATTTAAACTTCTTGTGTTGGTTTTTCTCTCACTTGAAACAAAGGTATTCATAACAGATAACCAAGAGATAGGGTAGGCTAGAGACGTGATTGCTAATTGCTCTGGTTAGAAGAAGAAAATACCAAATATGGGGACTTCTTGGACCAAAGGCATTTGCATTGCTGGGGAGACCATTCAGATATGCTGAATCTCAAATTGTCTCTGTACTTCTGCATTAGATTGGTCTATGCATGCAGATCTTCTGGAGATCTTGCTAAAATGCAAAAATAGAGTAGAGCCCAGATTCTGCACTTTTAACAAGTTCCCAGGAGAGGCTGATGAACTGCACTCTGAGTGCAAGGCCCTGATCTACGTTGACTTTTCAGGGACCATTCTTAACCTAAAACATGCCAAGTTCAGAAAAGACACCCAAGAGTCATTTCAGAAAGGTCACTAGAGTGGAGAGTTAAGGTCATTTCTTTCCTGCCAGCCATCTCTGCTCTGCTCCTCACCTCTGCACAGCCTGCCCTCCTGACTCTACCAGGGGCATCTTTCCTTTCTCACAGTCTTATCAACAGTCAAGGTAGAACTGGACTGATCTGAGTTGCCAACACATGCACCATGTTGGTGGGCAGCGAGCAGCCCATCGCCCTATGCATTTCCACTGACCTCACTGCCAACTTCGTTATCGTTTCAACATTGCATGAATCTGTTTCTGGTTAGCTTGTCTCTCTTACTAGATTAGAATCAGATTTTTCCAGTAATACAACATAGTAGAATTAGATACTGAGTCTCACTACCTTCTATAAGCCAGTGATTCTCAAAGCAGGCTGTAGGCTGGAATCAGCAGAAGCTTTAAGAAAAGACTGAGACCTGGTCCAGTCCCCTGAGATTCTGACTTAATTGGTTTGGCCTGCAGTCAGGAAGATTGAATTTGAAAATCTCTTGAGATGGTGCTAATTTTGGTCATTAAATAGATAAATATATTGATATCACAGAGCTACCCAAGAAATCAGTTCTTTATTTACATATCGATTTCATCAAATGTTTGTTGAGCATCTATTATATGCCAGACATTGTATACTGTCACCAGAGATAAACAAGGCACATGTATTCCCTGTCCTGAAGGAGCTTGTGGTCATACACAAAGGAAAGACATGTAGACAAATCATTTTAATGGTGTGTTCAGTGCAATAACATAAAGCACAAAACTAACCTTTTGGCAGAGGCAGAGTGATGGATTCTGTGTGAAGGGGCATGGGACAAAAATAACAATGGCTGACACTTACGGAGCACTTATGAGGGAGCAGGAAGGCCTCCGGACAGTGCTGATGTTTGTGTGAGGCCTTGAGGGAAGAGAGAACCCAGTGGGGAAGGTGGGTGGCAGACAGAATGTCAAAGATGTTTCTCGGTTGCATTTGAGGGCAATAGGGGTGAGCGGGTGGGGAGCTGGGAAGGGTCACTTCTATTTTTCTTGTAAAATCAGAGTGGAGTCAAGACCTGAGAGGGAAAGGTGGGGAGTGTCAGGGGGCTGGGGAGAAGGCTGGGGTGGACCTGAGAAGAGAGTGCGCCCTGTGCCCTGCATTGGGAAGGCCCTGCTAAAGGTGGATCTCATAGATTGGCTTCTACCTTCAGCCATGTGATGTATGACCAGACGCTCCCACGTAGAGTGAGAGAAGAGATTGTAGGATTTGTTCAAAGCTGGGCTTTCAGCAGCAGGAGTGAAGGCAAACAAGTCAAGAGGCAGGAGTGAAGCAGTGAGCGCAGATGAGGTCCTGGCTAAAGAGTTCCATGGAGATGAGGAGGGAAGAAATGAAATCTAGAAAGAGCTGTTAGGCTTGGGAATAAGGGAGGAAGAAACTGGGACGAAAGGAGAATACATTGGAGGGGATTTCAAAGACAAGGTAGGTCAGGGTGACCACGACGTGCAAGGTGTGGCAGTGGCCATGTGGGGCCACTGAGAGGGCTGCTGAAGGTCACTGGAGTTGTGGAGCTGGGGAGGTGGGATGGATCCCCCATGTGGATCCTCAAGTCCCCCCTGGTGGGAGGAGGAGGGGAAGGAAGGCCATGAGCCTCTGAATACACAGTTCATGAGACATCCCACCAGCGGGTCCACCGTAGGGGCAAAAATGAGTCCAGTGGGAGTGGATTCGAACAAATCATTCAGGATAGAAAGGAGAGGGAGGTACAAGAGAACACAGAGGACATGCCACTGAAATGCAAAACAGAGCAATGGTGAAACAGGAAGGTCCACTCAGCTTGGAAAATATTGAGGAAATAGGGGCAGAGGTTTCTAGTGATTAAAGGAAGGCTCACATATCCTTCTGGAAGCCTGGAGACGCATTTTTTTTTTTTTGGTTTTGTTTTGTTTAGGAGTAAAAGATCTAGAGTTCAGAAACTTTGCTCGAAGCAACAGCTGACTGTAGCAGTAGCAGCTCAAGGCCAAGCAAGAGTAGATTTCTTATCAGAGTTTGTGATTGAAGGTAGGGTTTACAGATAAGTGTGATTAGCAATGCACTGCTTCTGAGAACTTCCTGTTACAATTAATTGTTCTGGATCAGTGGGTGCTAAATTTTAAAAATCATTATTAAAAAGCATTTTTCTCAGTCAGCTTAATATTGGTGCCTTGAGGCAAATCCCCATTCACTGGCATTAGTTAAGGTTCAGCTCAGCCTGGAAGGTGCTGACGCACCTCCCCGGGGCCCAGAGCCTGCCTTTATCCTATTATTGAGCAATATGGCCCGGCTCTTTATCTGACAGGCACAAAGACAACACCCCGTGTCAAGAGGGACACTATCTGACCCGAGATAGAATGGACCTTCAGAAGGTGCTGGTTTCCCAGAATTTCCCATGCGGAGGGGGCTGCGTGCGGGCTGGGAACGCGCATTCTGGGGCCCTCTTCCTCCAGAGAGGTCCAACTGTCTCCAAAAACACGGCACAGAGACCCTGCAAGATGCGCCCCCTACTCGGAGACAGGCAGAGCCACCCAAAGATCTTCAAGGACAGAAGCTGCAACCACAGAGCAGCGGCCCCGAGCATCCTCAGACCTCTGCGGCCGGCGGGCGCTGGAGTGAGGCGGCGTCGGCTCCGGCGGGGAGCGCGCTGCCAGGCGGCTGGGGCGTCCGTGTTTGCAGCGGAAGGAGGCCTTCCTCCTCCCAAGTGGGCCCTGCATCCTGTTCGCCAACGCCGTTCTGAGGACTCACAAAAGGGAAGAGTGGGCTCTTGGCCTTCCTCTCCCCAGCTTTTCTCTCTGGGCCATATCACTGGGGCCTTTGCCGAACTCTGGGCCCGAGACCATCTAAGGGCTCAAGGACTCTTTGCGCGGGGTCAGCGAGTCCCTCCTGCGCTGTATACAGTGAGGGCCCGCACACCCTCTCCAGTTGCTCATATTGTTTGGCCCTGGTTGAAAGCATGAACAATCTCTCCCAGGCACTCCCTGTTTTCACTTCCCTCTGGCCACAGGGCCCCTCCTCTGTCTGACCCGTGGGGGTCAACATCCTTTCTAGCTGATCCACCCCACTTCCTCCCTCAGGCCCGGCCGAAGGCTGTTTTTTCACTTCAGGGGTTCCTGGAGAAGTGTTTCCTCTGCCCCTCCATTATCGCATCACACATACTGGATTCAGGGTCTTAGGCTATTGGAGATTTGGAAGCAGAAAGACCGGTGTGAGTCCAAACTGGGGGAAGGAACATTAGGGAGGAGGCGGGACCTGAAAAATCCATTGGTGGAGGTGGGCAAAGGGCCACCAAAAATAGGGAAAGAGACAGGAGCTCTTGGTGTTCTGGGCGCAGTGGAGACAGCAGCCCCAGCGCCTTTCCAAGGTTTCTGGGGGGTTCAGAAGCTCAGAAGAAAGTTAAGCAAGTAGCATACTTGGGCAGGGCGTGGGCTGCACAGGCAGACAGACCTGGGGTCCCATTATGAGCCAGGCTAGCTGGCTCTGTTACCCAGGGCCAGGTCCCCAACTTCTCAGAATGTCTGTTTTCTCATGTGTAAACTGTGGGTAATAATAACTACCTACAGAGTCACTGCGAAGATTGGAAATGTTTGCATAGGGCCCGAGCGATGACGTTAGGAGATCTGTATGTCTGTGTTCCTCCCACTGGCATTTCCATGGGGCAGGGGCGGTTTAGCCGGAGAGGGAAGGCAGGCTTCTGCCCAGCCAGCCTGGCTGTCTATCTGATGCAGCCTGAGTCTCCTGAGTAACCAGTTTATTGAAAGTCTTAATTCACTGCGACATACACACAGAAAGGTTTTGTTTTTCTCCAAGTGCAGTTTTAACTATATTCTCTTAAATCTCCCTGTCTTGCCCTTTAATGATCTATGGGGAATATTTTATTACTTTCTAGTTACTTTTAGTTGTTAAAATCTAACTCCATTTATTTATTTTGAAAACTAAGAATGCAAAAAGTCAATCCTCTGTAAAGCCTCAATCTTGTTTTAAATCTTATCCTTCTCTCCCCCCCCCCAAGACTTACACTGGGACCCTATCTACTGGTCACAGACAAGGAGGAGGGACTCCCCTCTCTCTCCCCTCTCTCCCCTGCTGTGTGTGTGCTGAGAGGGTTTAGAAGGGTGGAGGAAGGAGAGGGAGAGTGACTAGTGTCGCCTTACTTACGTGGCGACCACTGCTGTAGTTCTCTCTGGTGCTTCTCTGCAGATCATTTCCTGGATTGAAATCCTCCATGTGGCAGGATCCGATGCTCTCATGGGCCACACGTGAATGCGTTAGCGGGTGCCACACGGCCTAGTGTGGGAGATGGGCTGTGGCTTTCCTCTTCCCCATCCACCTCTCCTCTCCACTCCTA
Source organism: Avahi laniger (assembly GCA_963575035.1). Lineage (NCBI taxonomy): Eukaryota > Metazoa > Chordata > Mammalia > Primates > Indriidae > Avahi > Avahi laniger. The sequence goes on from CAUYSK010006526.1 coordinate 14,065, forward strand.
CCCGGGGCAGTAAACCCATAGCCTCTGTGCTGGAGCCCTCACCTGGAAGGCAGTTTTCTTTGTGGTGCACCAGCAGGATAGCTAGGGCCTGGCCACTTTCCATGGTGTGTACTTGACACCCCTGGAGGTGGGGAGAGTGCCCCTGCTACCCTCTCCTGGCCCTGTCACTCCTCTGAATTCTCCTTCCCTCATGTAGGTAAGATCATCAAGTCTGATTCTTAGACATCAAACCAGAGACCAGAGTTCAATTATCCTTTATTGCATCCCTGCAATAAAGGGATTTAACTTAAAATTATTTAACTTAAAATTAACTTAAAATTACTTACGATGTAATATGTAAGACATTCAAAATTACACAGTATAACAGCATATATCAGATGTCAGATACTTGTTCACCACCACTCATCATAAGAAACAAAACATCTTCTACAGCTAAATCCTTTGGACATCTTTATATAATACTATGTCTGGACTGCGTTTGTCATGATTCTTTGTTTGCACATGAAAGAAACCCAACTCTGACTGGCCAAATAAAAAGAGGGGAAGTATTGGCTATGTAACTAAGCCATGGGAGGGGCAGGTGGACATTTTCCACTCTTCTCATCTGAGCTTCTGTTGGCACATTGGCTTCATTCCTTTAGGCTGTGGCTCTCCACAAGACTGGATCCGCTGTGACAGCTCTTTCTAGCTCATCGCCAGACAGGATATGTGCCAGCTATAGCCAGAAAAATTCAGGGAAAGTCATATGCCTATTCTTCAACCAATTATTGTGCCTCAGGGGACTGGGTATCATATTAGACTGAGCCTGGGTTTTCAGGGTTAGATATTTTATATCCAGAAAAATTTGAGAGAGCATGCTCAGTACTAATTAATATCCACTATACAGATCCACTCCATTCTTTAAAATACTTCATTGTATTTGATTTCAGAGTTGTGACATTCCTTATTTGGGCAATTTCTATTAATGGATACTAAAATTGTCTCCAGTTTTTTCCTGTTATGAACAATGCTTCCAATACAATTCTTTTATTTTCATGAGCATGTGTAAACATTTTTTATAAGATTAATTTCTAGAGGTGAAATTGCTGCCAAATGGTATGTATGTTTAAAAATTTGATAGATATTGTCAAATTGCCTTTTAATTACACTTCTACCAGTAGTAGAAGAAAATGTTTGCTTTCCCACACTCCCATCAATATCAATGTGTGGGTTAACTTGTGCTGCATAAAAAGCTATCCTAAAATTTAGCAACTTAAAACAACAACCATTTATTTGCCCACCATTCCATGGGTCAGCAATTTAGTCAGGGCTCAGCTGGGATGGCTCATCTGTGTTGAGCATGGTGCTCCAGTTTTACAGTCAGCTGGAAATTAATGTCCTCCCTAACGTGTCTGACAGTTGGCTGACAGATGGAGATAACTGGGCTATTTGGTATTTAGCATGCGATTTGTATTTATCAGCTAGCATGCTGTTGGTGGACACTGGATTCCCAAGAATTGCAAAATAACAAGTCTCATTGCATGAGTACTTTTCAAGCCCGTGTTTGAGTAATGTTTGCGAATGTTCCATTAGCCAAAGCAAGGCACTTGGTCAAGACCTGATCAAAGGATTGGAAAAATAAACTACACCTCTGAATTGAAATACTATTTTTGTCATACATTAGTTCTCTCATATAAATACTTGGATTTGATTTATTCTGGATTCTATATTTTTTCTCTGCTTTATTTCTATTTGTTAATTCCTGCCAATATCTTCAATCTGTCTTTTTAATTTTTTAATTTTTTAAGACATGGAGTCTTGCTAAATTGCCCAACTTTGAAGTTAAGGGCTCAAGTGATCCTCCCACAACATCCTCCTAAGTAGCTGGGATTACAGGTGTACACCACTGTGCCTAGCTAATATCTTCAGTCTTGATCACTTTATAGTATGCCTTATAATATGGTAAGGCAAACCATTCATTATTCCTTTTTTTCTTTTTTTGAAACAAAGTCTGGCAATTTTGCCCAGGCTTGTCTCAAACTCCTGGGGCTCAAGAGATCCTCTCACGTCAGTCTCTGGAGTAGCTGGAATTAAACACATAAGTCGTCGTTCCTGGCTAGTATTATATTTACTATTCTTATTTTAAAATTTCTTTCTATTAATTAACATTTATTCTTCTATTTAAAATTAAAAATCATATCTGTCCAGCTTAAACAGAATTGGAATTCAAATTGACATCATAGTACATTTGTATTTTACTTTTGGAAAGATTTACATTTTTGTAATGCATTCCCATCTAATATTCCCCAAACTGATCTAAAGATTCAATGCAATCCCTATCAGAATTCCATTTACGTTTTTTGGATAAATGAAAAACTTGATCATAAAATTCTTATGAAAATACAAGAGCCCCAGATAGCCAATACAATCTGGGAAAAAGAATGTTGGAGGATTTACATTTCTTGAGTTCAAAACTTAATACAAAGTTATAGTCTGGTATTTATAATTTAACAATAAAAAGACAAATAACCCAGCTTAAAAATGGGCGAAGGGCTTGAATAGACTATTTTTTTGTACTATCTTTGTCTGGTTTTGGGATCAGGGTAATACTAGTTTCATAAAATAAATTCAGAAGACTTCTCTCTTCTGTTTTTTGGAGAGATTGTGTAGAATTGGTGTTACTTTCTTTTGGATTGTTTGAGAGAATTTTCCTATGAAAATATTTGGGTCTGGAGATTTCCTTTCTGGGAGGTTTTTAAATTATAAATTCAATGTCTACAACAGTTATAAGATTATTCAAATAATCTGTTTCATATTGTATGATAGTTTGTGTTTTTCAAAGAAATGGCCTATTTCACCTAAGTTTGCAAATATGTTAATATCTTTGTAGAATTGTTCATAGTATTCTCTTGTTATCCTTTTGATATCTGCAGGGTCTGTAGTTGATACGCCCTATTTCATTTCTGATATAGTAATTTGTATTTGCTCTCTTTTTTGTTTGTCAATCTTGCTAGAAGTTTGTAAATTTTAGTGATCTTTTCAATAAAAGCTTTTGCTTCATTGATTTTCTTGATTGTTTTATTGTTTTCAATTTTGTTGATTTCTTGCTTTTTCCCTGTAGTTAAGATGTCATTTTTCTCTAACTGGTTTAAATAGTTCGTTTTTGTCTTTAGTTCTTGTTTAATTATGTTGTGTCTTGGTCTGAATTTCTTTGAAATTATCTTGTTTGGGGTTTGTTCAGAAATTCTAGACTTACAGGTTTGTGTCTTCTGCCAAATTTTCAATGTTTTCAACTATTATTTCTTCAAATAATACTTTCAATCTCAATCTTTTTTTCTTCTACTACTGGGGCTGTGATGATAGGAATACAAATAACCCCTGACTTATGATTGTTCC
>CAUYSK010006532.1:0-112261 GCA_963575035.1 Avahi laniger
GATTGCGTTTTTCTAATCAGGAAGAGATTTGGAGATTTATAGGAAGAAATTGAGACAAGTTTACTGAGAACCACAAGAGAAGACTAGAATAAATGAAGAAATATACTCTTTTCCTGAATGGAAAAATTCCCAGGCTATGAAAATATCATTTCTAAGTTATTTGCCATTCCAGTCAAAATACCCATGGGATTGATAACATTGTTCTAATAGTCATCTTCAAGAATAAATAAGAAGCAATAGCTTTTTTAAAATGATGCAAAGGATAAATAAAAGAGAGGTCCTTGTACTTACCAGATATGGAAAATTATAACATTTGGTCATTAAAACCATGTGATATGGTCACACAAATACACAGACTGATGGAAATGATTAGAGAGCTTAACAATAGACCTAACTATAAAGGGTGTTTAGTCCATGATGAACGAGGCCTTTTAAATCAGTTCTGAGGTAATTGGATAAATAGTTTGGAAATGGCTATTTGGAAAAATAAAAGCAGATCCCTAAAACACTAAAATGAGCTACAGATTGATTATATTTTTAACATACAAAAAAAAAATACCCCAGTAAAAAGTATTTAAAAATATATGAGAGATTACTTATCTGAGTTCAGAATGAAGGAAGCTTTTCTAAGCATACAGACACATAAATCAAAAGATTAACGACTGATAAATTTGACTACATTAGAATTTAAGACTTCTGAAAGTCAAAAAAACACCATAAAAGATTCTGGGAAGATGGTAGTTGCGAAGATGACATAGTTTTTGGTACTTCCTGAATTGCCATGTATCAATAGACAGAGAAACTAGATAGCAATGTCAAAATCATGGCCAACATTAGCTGCAAACCTAGGTGACAGGGTATCCCCACAAACCCCAAAATACAAGTAAATCAGGCCAAACCATCAACACCACAGTACCTATATGGTACTGACATCTTTGCAGAAGGAAGTCAAAGGAAGCCATGAGGCATCTGACAGATGTAAGAACAGCACACCACAGAATACCAACAGGTATTCATTCACAGACATCACCACGATACAATTCATCCATGTAACCAAAAACCACTTGGAACCCTAAATCTATCAAAATATAAAAAACAAACAAACAAAAAAAGGCTTCTTGAAGGAATGGCTAAGAGGTCTGAAACAAAAGATGTAGAGGATGACCCTGGAACATCTTGTTAAACCAGGTGAAAAGGAAGCTGTCAAAGACTACCAAGGTCATGACAAAATAACTCTGTGTAGCCAACTGGAAGAGGATCCCACTAACCAAAGATACGACGATAGACTCTAAATAAGGTTAACAAATTGCGATGGATTGAAATCTGTCAAATACATTTAAATTCAAGAGTTCATAATAATACTAAGTAATATTTTTAAAAAAGAAATTAGTTACTTTCGGAGGTTGACAGGAAATCAATTGATTATCTTGGAAAACTGGCTAATAAAGGAAATAGATGAAGCATTTATTTTTCTGGTCCTGTATGAACTGCATCCTATGTGAACTGTATGACTATGGTAACCAAAATTATATTTATGAGACTATTCCAGCCAACAAATGAAAGAGAAATGATAGAACTTGAATATCACCATTTCATAACCCCCAGGGAATTAATGCATCTAGGCATTAAGTGTCCACAGCTGCTAACACCACAATACAAGAGACCATCAGACATCCTGTGCCTCTTGATGAAAGAACACTCCCCACCATCTACGGTCGTGCCAAATACATCAAGCCCAGCCAGATCCAGTCTCTACATACAGCTGCCAATTTGCAGAAATGAGATGACATTTTAAACTTCACCATGCATGTGAACTCAACAAAACTCAAATTGTGGGAAGATCTCTACAGATCAAATAGTCTGGTTTCTTCAATAAGTAAATCATTAGGGGGAAAAAAAGGGATGGGGTAGGGGTCAATATAGAATAAAAGAACCTTAAAAGACTAATATAACCAGGGTTGGCAAGAAAATTGGATTCGTCGCACATTGCTGGTGGGAGTGTAAAATGGCACAGCTGCTGTGGCTAAAACAGTTTAGCAGTTCCTGGAAAAGTTAACCATAGAGTTACCACAAGATCCAGCAATTCTACTCCTAAGTCTATACTCAAGAGCATGGAAAATGTATGTTCACACAAAGACTTGTCCAAAAATGTTCATAGCAGCATTATTTGTACTAGCCAAAAAGTCAGAACAACACAAATAGCTAGCAACTGATGAACGAATAAACAAAATGCGGTATATATCTAGAGTGGAATATTATTTGAGCATAAAAAGGAATGCATTTTGGCCAGGTGCGGTGGCTCATGCCTGTAATCCTAGCACTCTGAGAGGCCGAGGCGGGCGGATTGTTTGAGCTCAGGAGTTCGAGACCAGCCTGAGCAAGAGCAAGACCCCGTCTCTACCAAAAATAGAAAGAAATTAATCGGATAGCTAAAAGTATATAGAAAAAAATTAGCCGGGCATGGTGGTGCGTGCCTGTAGTCCCAGCTACTCGGGAGACTGAGGCAGGAGGATCACTTGAGCCCAGGAGTTTGAGGTTGCTGTGAGCTAGGCTGAAGCCATGGCACTCACTCTAGCCAGGGCAACAGAGTGAGACTCTGTCTCAAAAAAAAAAAAGGAATGCATTTCATCCTTGTCATCGCATATTTACATATACGCTATAACATGGGTGAAACTCGAAAGAAAAATTATGCTAAGTGAAAAAGAAGTCAAATACAATATTGTATAACTTCATTTATACAAAATGTCCAGAATAGGCACATCCACAGGGACAGGAAGATTAATGCTTGCCAGGGCTGGGGTGGAAAGGGAATAGGTTGCTACTGTTAACAGGTATAGAATTTTTCTTGGGGATGATGAAAATTTTCTCAAGTTAGTGATTTTGGTTGTACAATTGTGATCAGGTACTAAAAACCATTGAATCGTATACTTTCAAAGGGTGAATTTTAAGGTATGTAAATTATATCTCAATTTTAAATAACAAAGGGACATATTAATTTTTAATGGACAATACAATACTATCGTATCTGGGGGTGCACACGTGAGTGATAAAACTACAAGGATACACAGGGAAGTTATTTTGTAGTCAGGATAGTGGTTCCTTGTGCAGGGAGGAAGGGAGATAGAAAGCGGCATGTGAAGGGGTTTCTGGGGAGACGAAAGTTCTATTTCTTCACCTAGGCAGTAGTAACAAAGGTGTTTACCTCAGAATAAAACACTAAGTAATACTTTTGCTCCATGTGGTCTTCTAGATTCATCATCATTCAACATCAAAAAGGCACATTGTAAAAGTACAACTATGACAGCAAAAGATTAATATTCTTACTTTATCATAATTTTTTAAATTAATAAGGAAAAACTTAGCTCAATTTAACAAACAAGTGAAGATACTTCACAGAAGATCTACAATGGCCAAAAAACGGATTTTTTTAATGTTCAAGCTTGCTAATTATTCAAGAAATGCAAATTCGAGCAAAAATAAGAATGTGATCAAATTGGAAATGATTAATAAAATGACAATACCTAATGTTGAGAATGGACAGAATTGGTGTTCTCCCACAATGCCAAAGGGAATCTGATTTGGAGAGTAATCTGGCCATATTTAATCTTAAAAAAATTTCAAAAAAACCCTTAAAATTATATGTATTTGAAATAGCTCCACTTTAAAGAATTTATCCCAAAGAAATGATCATGGAAGTTTGAAAAGGCATATTTACAAAGATATTCAGCAAACCATTATTTATATTTAAAAAAAACTAGGAACAATTAAATGTCCAATAATAAAGAACTTGTTAAATAAAGTATCAACTCCGGCGAATCCCATGCAGCCATAAAAAAGTAGAACGCTAATGTCATTGAATATATTTATAAGATATTATCTTGCAAAAAGCAAGTTTAAAAGCAATATCTAGCACAATACTTTTGTTTACTTTTCTATTGTTCAATATAACACAAATAATTGTGTACAAAAGGAACAAGTATAGCTGATTTATCACAAAGTGAGTATCTTTTAGAAGATAAGGGGATTTTTAAAACAAACAAAGAAAAACAAAGAATATCTGTGTAACCACCGCCCAGGTCTAGAAATAGAATCATTCGAGCATCCCCAAGGCACCCTCCTTCCATCTTCCAATCTCTACACCCTCTCTTCTCTCCAAATGAACCACATATCTGATACGATTGTAATCATTTCCTTACTTTTCTTTATAGTTTCACCACCCGTGTATATATCAGCAAACGATGTAGTTTAGTTTTTGTCTATTTTCAAACAATAAAATGAAATTATACAATATGTGCTCTTTTATCTCTGGCATCTTTCACACTGCCTTTTGGTTGTGAAGTTCATCCCTGTTGTTGCGCACAGTAGTGGTTTTTCATTGCTGTGTACGTATTTGAATGGGAAAAGCCTTTCTATGTGGTTGCATGAATATACCATGAGTTATTTATTCATTCTGGTCTTGAAGGACATTTGGTTTCCAGTTTGGGGCTGTTATGAATAATGCTGCTATGAACATTCTTTTGTATGTCTTTTATTGCATGGGAACACACAATTCTGCTGAATGAATATTTAGCAGTGGAAATGCTAGGTGAAATGATACGTGGATCTTCAACTTTAATAGATAATGTCAGTTTTCCAGATTGCCTATAACCATTTGCCACTCTCATCAGTGCTGTGAGAGTTTCCATTTTTACACATCCTTAAAAATACTGGTTATTGTTAGTCCTTTTTTTTTTTGAGACAGAGTCTCGCTTTATTGCCCGGGCTAGAGTGCTGTGGCATCCACCTAACTCACAGCAACCTCAAATTCCTGGGCTCAAGCGATCCTTCTGCCTCAGCCTCCCGAGCAGCTGGGACTACAGGCATGCTCCACCATGCCCGGCTAATTTTTTCTATATATATTTTTTTAGTTGTCCAGATCATTTCTTTCTATTTTTTGGTTCAGACGGGGGTCTCACTCTTGCTCAGGCTGGTCTCGAACTCCTGAGCTCAAACGATCCACCACCCTCGGCCTCCCAGAGAGCTAGGATTACAGGCGTGAACCACCGCGCCCAGCCTGTTAGTCCTTTTTACTTTTAATAGTTGCATAGTTATGTAGCGGTATCTTGTTTTACTTTGTATTTTCCTTATTTCTAATGGATTTAGTGGCCACTTTATGTTTTATAAAGTATCTATTCAAATTTCTTCCTCATTTTTTCTATTGGATTGTGTGTCTTTTTCTTTAGAAGTACAGAATATAAGTGGAGAAAAAGGTTTTTTTAAAAGACTGCATATATATTCCACAATGGTGATCATTAGGAATTATGAGTGATTTATATTTTCTTTCTTGTGGTTTTCTGCACTTTTCTATTTTCCTATAATGATTATGTATTATTTTCAGAAAGTTGCGTTACATGACTTTTCAATAAATAAAAACAATGGGTTTTTCAAAAAGATACTGTCTAGGGAATAAAGGTTGAATGCTGAACTGTTATATTTGTAGGATAAAGTATCCCTTATCTGAAATGCTTAGGACCAGAAGTGTTTCAAATTTTTTCAGATTTTGGAATATTTGCATACATATATGAGATATCTTGGGGACAGGGCCCAAGTCTAAACATGAAATTCATTTATGTTTCACATACACTTTATACGTATAACCTGAAGGTAATTTTGTACAATATTTTGAATAATTTTGTGCATGAAACAAAGTTTTTATTGCGACCCATCACATGAGGTCAATGGAATTTTTCACTTGTGGCATCATGCTGGCACTCAAAAAGTTTTGGATTTTGGAGCATTTTGGATTTCAGATTTTCAGATTAGGGATGTTCAACCTGTATTTGGATGATTTATGGTGGTGAATCCCTAACAATTACAAGGTGTTCTCCAGCTAAAATTGAATAATAGTGCCCTTTTCCAATTTTCAGTGATTTTGTTTATTTTGTTTAATGCCTTAGAACAGCGGTCCCCAACCTTTTCGGCACCAGGGACCGGTTTCAAGGAAGATAATTTTTCCACAGACTGATTGTTGGGGGGTGAGGTATCGTGGGTGGGGAGAGGTGGTGTAGAGCTCAGATGGTGACACTCGGCCCCTTTCCTAACAGGCCACAGACTGGTACTGGGCCACAGTCCAGGGGTTGGGGACTGCAGTCTTAGAACCAAATTTAAAACATCAATTTATCAACCTTATATACATATCAATGAATTATTAATATGCCAAATAGGATCCAACAGAAACAAAAGTTTTGAAGTCTGAGCCATAATTAGGACAATCATATTCCTATATCAAGAAGAATTCTTGTTCTCACTCCCGTCAGAACTCCTATTAATGCAGGAGCTTCTAAAATAAAAGCATTTCTATCCTGATAAATCACAACTTAAAAGCTGTTGGATTTTTCATGCCCTGAATAATTCATTATCAAACATTAGTACTGTACCCAACAGTGTGCAGCATAAGAAAGCTTGACCTCAAAGAGCTTGCCATCTAACTGGAGAAATAAATCAAGCCCTAATGGAAGTAAAAAAATGCATCATAATGTATAAGTGATGCTGGGAGTCAAAGAAAACAGATTTAAAAGTAGACTGAAGCCAGAAAATAAGGTCTACTACAAGAGGACCATAAACTTTGGGTATGTATTTTTTACCCATTATTGGTACTCCACCTGAGCACTCTGTCCTGCAATAGATACTACCATATGACAAGTAAACTGTGCTTTTTTTTTTTTTTTTTAAGAGATAGGGTCTGGCTATGCCGCCCAGGCTGGATGGAATCTCCTGGGCTCCAGTGATCCTTCTACCTCAGTCTTCTGGGTAGCTGGGACTAGAAGCATGTGCCACTGTGTCCACCTATAACAATTAAGACTTTTTTAGTCTAAATTTATGCTGTCTTCTTATTTTTATGATAGTGGCAGGTCAATGGTTTTAAGATGGTCTCAAAGCTTTAATTCCCCCAAATCCCAATCCTTTCTCTGCTGATATGCTATCATCTACATCTTATTTATATACACAAACATGTCTTCTTTTGTCCTTGCCTAATCTGGAATGTAACTTGAAGAAGCCCTTAAAATGTTATTAAAAATTAATTTCCTAAAAGAAAAAAAAATTAATTTCCAGCTATAACTCTCAGTAGTTCTAAATTCCACACAACAACTTGCAGTCAGTTTTCATAAATGTTAAATTAGCATTTTGACACAGAATTTCAAATGAACTGTACCAGAATGTTAAGACTAATGCAGCTTGGAATGTCAGGGAAGATGGCAGAATAGAAAGCTACCAGGAATCTGTCTCTTCACTGGGACAACAATTATACTCTCAGAATCTGTGTGATGTAAGGATTTTGGAATTCTGGAGTCTATTCAAAGGCTTGCAGCTTCCAGGGAAAGGTGTGGCCAGTAAACTGTATCTAATTTTGATCAATTTTAGCCTAATACAGTAGCAGCTATGCATCTTCCCACCCATAGACCTATGGCAGGCAGCCATATTAGTGTTCCTAGAGTAGCTTGCAGGGCACAGAGTGGGCAATAAGGACTTTGTTCTCTATATATGGGATACCTGTGTTGTGACCAAAATTGGTGCTTCTCATCACAGAGGAGTTGGACACAGAAGCAGGCAGCCACTGTTCCAACTCCCACCACCAAATCTGACTCGAGTGACCACAGTGGAAAATACCCAATTCCCAGACTTCATCCAGTTTGTAGATCCAGAGTTCCTTAACAGAGGTGGAAGAGTTGCCACCCTTTAAGGAAGGGTTGCCACTTGGTCACAATTTTATACCATACATCTTACTCAAAGTCATCTGCAGAGGGACCTATAGCCATTTACTGGGGTGACTGGGCACTGGGGAAAAGGAAAACCCAGGCCTCCTGGGGCTATTAGATACCGACTCTAAATTAATATTGACTCCTGGGTGCCATGACATCACGTTGGTCTACCAGTCAAGTGACAAATATGTTTTGGTCCAAGTCCATCTCACGGTGGGTCCGATGACGATCATTATGAAATGATCTTGTGATTATTTCCCCATAAACATATTTAGCAAGTAGCAGAAAGAATCCTCCAGTTGATCCCCTTACTAATGGAGTAGGAAACATTATGTAGAAAAGGTAGAATCATTATATAAGAAAAGCAGAATGTCCCTGGAACTACCCCATTTGCCAAAATAGTAATTCAAAGGCAGCATTGTATCCCCAAGGGGAATTGCAGAGAATAATGCCTCCATCAGAACCTTGAGAGATGGTTGGTAGGTGATGCCCATTACATTCCAGTTAACGCACTTGATCATTTATCCTTGAAAAAGCCAGAGAGATTTTGGAGAATGACTGTGGATTGACATAAACTTAATCAGGTAGCAGTGCCACCACAGTTGCTGTTTCAGATACGTATCTTTATACTGAAGCAAATTAGCACCGCTCCTAATACTTGGTATGCAACTGTTCCCCTAGCAAATGCCAGCTGAGTGGGGCCCAAAGCAAGACAGGGCTCTGTAACTGTTTTAACAGATCCAGCAGAATTCAAAATGTCAGTGACAGACAGGGGTGCTGTGTGGAGCTTCTGACATGGGCTAACGGTTTGAACAGCAGGACCTCGATTGCTATTGGAGCCTGAACCCTTGATCATAGGATATCAACTGACAGGTGATCTGAGCTGCCCATCATGAACTTGGTATTATTTTAAATATAATTTGTGATCCCATCATAAAGTTGGGAGTGTGCACTAACATTCTATTACTTAATGGAAATAAAATATGTAAGAAAGAACCTCAGCAGGTCTGAAAAGCACATGGAAATTTCACAAGCATGGTTCAGAATCCCATGTAGCTGCACCCACTGCGTCGCCCCCAGTCCCTGGACTCATATCTGTGGCCTCCTGGGAGCACTTGCTGTGCAGAAGGGTGTGCATGGTATGCTGGCATGTTGGAAGCAGGCAGCCACTGAATGACAGCCATCCTCATGGATAGCCCCAAAACACAGTGAAGGGACTTATCTCCAGTAGGTAGAAATTTGGGCAGTTCACCTGAGTGGCTCGCTCTGGAAAGACAGCAGGGAGGGTCTGGCTGTCCGTTGACATAGGCAGTGCTTGACAGACTGCCTGGCATAGACTTAGAAAGGACAAAATTAGAAGATTCGCAACAAAGAAGTCTAAGAGAGCAGCATGTGGACTCTCAGAATGAGCACAAATGTGAAGACAGGTGCATTCTATGGGAATGCTCCCCAGAGGATGTCCACAGCAAAGAAGCCTCTCACTAGTTGGGTGGAAACAAGATGATCCATCCTGTGGATGTCAGTCAGTCTCCTTCCCCAGCCATTGGGTGTTTGCTCAATGGATCCATGGAAAAAGTGGCCGTGGTGGCAGGGACACCATGTATGAGCTCACCAACAACTTCCCCTCACCAAAGAAGATGTGACTGAAGCTCCCATTGTGTGCCCAAAGAGTCAGTGGCAGAAGCCAAAACAAGACCCCCAGTATGGCACCATTCCCCAGGAGGACTAGACAGTCACCTGGTCAGGAACTGATTACACTGAACCTTTCCCATCACAGAGAAGGGTTGGGAATTCATACTATTACAGATTCAGATTCACCTCCGTAACACTTCTGCCTGTTCCGCCATTCACCCATTTACAGAACACCTGATTCATTACTGCTGTGGCTTAGTCTGTTTTCTATTGCTTTAACAGAATACCTCACACTGGGCAATTTATAAGAAATGAAATTTATTTCTCACAGTTCTGGAGGCTGGGAAGCCCAAGGTCACGGGGGTGCATCTGACAAGACCCTTCTTGCTGGTGGGGACTCTCTGAAGAGTCTTGAGGTGGCACAGGGCATCACATGGCGAGAGGGCTCAGCGTGCTAATGTGGTAACTCAGGTCTCTCTTCCTCTTCTTATAAAACCACAAGTTCCATACCCATGATAACCCATTAATCCATTAACCCGTTAATCCATGAATGAACTAATCTATTCATGAGGGCTCAATCCAATCACCTGTTAAAGGCCCCACCTCTCAACACTGCCTCATTGAGGTTTAAGTTTCAACATGAGTTTTGGAGGGGACATTCAACCCATGGCATATTATATCCCATACAACATCATGTCAGATCCAAGAACTCATTTTATGGCAAAAGGAACAGCCCCAGGTGTTCATTGGTCTTATCCTGTTCCCATCACCCAGACATAGCTGGCCTGACAAAACGGTGGAATGATCTACAGGAGGCTTAGTTATGGTGTCAGCTAGGCCACATCCTGTGAAGTTGGGTATTGTCCCATAGACAAGTATATGCTTTAAATCACCCAAAGGTAGAAGGAGGCAGTGGACTCTCAAAACGTACCTAATAACCCACTAATGGGAATTTTTCCTGATCTTGTATTATGAGAATTTGGAAGTCCTAATTCCCAAGGAAGGAGGGCAGTCATGGTTTCATTGAACTGGAAGTGCAACTGCCATTTGGGGCTCCTAAGAAAGGGGTTACTTTATCAGTCAGATGATTGATTCTGATTACTGAGGGGAAATGGTTGCTGCTACACAAATGATGCAGGAGGGGCTACGTCTGGGATCCAGAGGATTCACTGAAGCATGTCAATTACCCCTATGTCCAGTAACAACTATTGTCCTAAGTTGGGTTACCTAGAAGTGACTGATGCAGAGATTTGGGAGCTCACGATTTTCTGAGGGAGTGCTTGCCAAGAAAAACCTGTAAGGGAGGGGTAGGGTACAGAAGAGGAAAGAGGATGTGGTCTCAGACAAGTCTAGCCTTGGCCTCATCCACCAGGGGAGGACCTTGGAACGCAAATGTTGCCACACATTTGCCCCCTCTTGAGCCCAAGGGCACTAACTTTTTACCCTGTAGCACCCTCTTGGGAGTGGCTAACTTGTCACGGAAGCCAAGGACATTTCGCTAGAGAAGAAAGCAGCTATGAGCAGTTAGCAGCCAATACTCACAGCAGCAGGAGGTGGTTTTAAATCAGTATCAGTGGCAGCAGCAGTTGATTACGTTTGCACATAGAACTTAGACTGAAAACGCTAATGAACTATTCAGAACTCACTTTTTTGGTACATTCTTCCTATTAGGTAAATAAATACCGCTTTCTCCTGCTAAGTGCCGCCTCCTTTCACCAGAGCAGGGAGATTGTTTTGTTTCTCTTGTCTCCAGTGGAAAGCAAATCTGGACTTTTGGTGAAAATGCTGTTGCTTCTGGTTGGAGGAGAAAATTAAAATAGCGTAGTTATTTTCCTGTCGGTCATACACATCCATAACATAATAAAACCCTCGCTTTGTCTGTGATTTAATCATCTTTGTGGCACCCACAGCATCCCCCGAAGCACTTTTCAAGTACTAATTGCTCAATAAACGTTTGTTGGAGAAAGCAGCGAATAAAGGTGACAAAACAAAATGTGGACGGATTTCAGCAGGATAAAAAGCCCCAGACCAAACGCTTTGCATGCTTATTTCCATAACCAAACCCCAGACTTTTTCCGCGTACATCTCAGCCCGGAGGGTGATTCACAGGCAGGGTGGCCCCAGGGGAAGGGTCCTCAACCCGGCCCGGGCAGCCCCGCTCCTTCCTGCGCCTCCCCAACCCCCTCTGCTTTTCCGTTCAAACTTCCTCCCACCCTGCAGGCCTCGCGGGACACCCAAGGACCGCGCGTCCCCCGGGACTGCCCGTCCCCTCCACCGCGTCTCGGGAAAACGCAGCAAGACCCAAAGACTGCAAGGGTCCAGGCGGTCTATAGTCCCGGCTCCCGCGCATGCTCCCTGACTCGACCAGAGTCACGCTGCAGCCCGCAAGAATCTAAATCCAGTTCTCCACGTTTTGGATGTGACCTGGAAGCGGTACAAAACCACCGCATCTCCGCCAGGAAGGGAGCGGGCGGTAACTGAGAGCCGAAGGGTGGAGGCTGCTCGCAAAACCCGGAAGCCCTTGTCGATCCAGTCCGCGGACGGCCGGGCGCCTCCGCACATGCGCAGTAGCCTCCCGCGGTGGTGGCGGCGGCGGAGGTGTCCCCGGAGCCGGAAGGTCCGGCGGCGGTGGGCTGGCGGCTCCGTGTCTCCCGGGTCATGTCGGCCCAGGGGGACTGCGAGTTCCTGGTGCAGCGAGCCCGAGAGTTGGTGCCCCAGGACCTGTGGGCAGCCAAGGCTTGGCTGATCACGGCCCGCAGCCTCTACCCGGCTGACTTTAACATCCAGGTGAGGTCAGGCCGTGCACGCGGCCGCCCTGCGTGGAGGTGTGCGAATCTCCCGGCGCCCGGCTGCCCTGGTCCGGCCCGAGCCAGCCTGGGGCCGGCCACCTGCTGCCGGCCAGCCCGCCCCTCTCTTCCCATTTCTCTCGTCCCTTGCCCACACCCGTTCTCGCACCTTTCACAAGCCTCCTCCCCCAGCACCTAGAGAGATAGCGGACCCACTTGAGGTCGGATCTGCTTGGATCCGTGGGGCCGCGATGTGCGCTCTGGCCTAGGCGGCACATATCGCCGCTAGGAAAAGGCCATTCGCTTTTTCATTCATAATGGCAGCCATTTGTCCAGCGCCTGCTACTTTTGAGACATCGTCCCACATCATCCTGGGTGTCCAGCGGTTGCAAGTGAGCGCGAGGGTCACACCCCTGAACCCTGTGGCAAGGCGACCACGTATGTGGCGCTGTTCCACCAGGTGATGCTTTGCTCTCAGCTCTCCATTCCCTCGGGGAGGGTACTCATGAAAGCCCAGAAGCGATGAAGACGAGGTAGGACCAGTCCCAGAAGGAGGTTAGTGACCAGTGGGCCTCATCTGTGTTGCAGTATGAGATGTACACGATCGAGCGCAAC
Source organism: Avahi laniger (assembly GCA_963575035.1). Classification (NCBI taxonomy): domain Eukaryota; kingdom Metazoa; phylum Chordata; class Mammalia; order Primates; family Indriidae; genus Avahi; species Avahi laniger. The sequence goes on from CAUYSK010006532.1 coordinate 12,773, forward strand.
GCAGAGCGGACTGCCACGGCAGGGAGACTGCTGTACGACATGTGAGTGAGGATGTTTGCAGAACTTTCACTGCACTGGGTCTCTCTCAACGAGATTTTGTTTCTGTCTGTAGAAGCGGGAGCTGAGATGGGGAAAGATCTTCAAGTTCATCCACGTCTCTGGTTCCCAAAGCTTGCTTACTAATGAGTCCAGGCCTTCCATTAATTGCTGACACACCTTCTTCAGAGAAGTCTTTTTATTCTTATGTTTCATTCTTGTTAAAAAGTCTTTTTCCGCAATTGTTTATTTTAGAAATAACACATGCTCACTGCAAAAGCTCAGACAAAAGTTACACAGAATAAAAAGTGAAAGTGCTTCTAAACTCGACCAGAATTAAGTTTTGTGTGCAGTATATCTGTACAAATACACATAATACATATAAATAAGTTTTTGGGGGGAGAGGGGTTACCGAAGTGAGATCACACTATTCTGCAGCTTACCTTCTTCACCTACTGTACTGGACCTCTTCCCATTTCAGTATGTAGAGTTCTACTTCATTCTTTTTCATGCCTATACAGCATTTCATAACCACTCTTTTCTTGGTGGACATTTAGAGAGAGAGTTTTCAATTATTTGGAACTCTGTTCACAGTGTCAGTAAGCAATTTTGTACCCATATTTTGGTGTTTTTCTGTGGAATAGATTCCAACACAAATATTTTCATAGTCAAAGGGTCTGCACATTTTAAATTTTGATACGCTATGAAATTACTCTCCAAAAAGTACTATCCCAATTTACATTTGCTCTTATGGTATATAAGAGCCAGTTTTCCCGCACCCTTACCAACACTGGATATTATCTGTCTCTTTTGAATTTGTGCTACTTGTATTACTAAGGTTGAGTGTTGTTTCAACTCTTCTCTTTGGCTGTTTGTATTCTATGGGTTGCCTTTGCTCATTTTTTTTGGGATGGTTTGTTTTATTCTTGTTGATTTTTAGGAGTTCATTGTACATTATGGTTGCTTGTCTTTTCACTTATAATAATCTCTAAAGACTTTTGTAAGTACTCTTATTTTTCTCAACTGATTAGTTTTTAGTTTTATATCTTTATTTTGGTTTGTTTTGGCACATCTAAGCATTCCCTTGGAATAAAGAAAAATATTTTTTGCCAAATGATAATGGTCTTTTTTTTTGGATACTGTATAGAATCTGACATTTTAATTTAATGCATTCATTTTAAAATAGGTTTGTGAATTTCCCAGACCAGCCGGTGGTGTGGAGAGAAATCAGCATTATTACATCAGCATTAAGGAACGATTCACAGGATAAACAAAACCAATTTTTAAGAAGTAAGAGTGGAGTAATAACTTAATGGTATACACATGACCATTTCTGGAATACCAAATCATATATAGTAATTTTACCAAAAAAGTTACACCTGTGGTATTGGTGCCTGTATGTATGTTTTATTCTTGGCAACCTAAGTCTATAATAATGTCACTCAGTACCTTGAGTATTTGCTTAGAATCCTTTAAGCTTCCTTAAAGGATATGGATTTATTAGAAACCAGGGAACTGAATATATTTTTAACAGGTTTTACATTAACCAGAAAACATCTATAGATTAACCAGATCGCCACAAAACAGAAAAGAAACTTTTTGTAATTATGAACTTTCTCTTTAGACTTCTGTGTTTGTTGCTGTAGCCAATCAAAGATTTCAAAGTCTGGATAAAAAAGAAAGTAGAGGTTTAGGTCATTTCAACTTAAACAAGCGTGTGTTCTTTATCTCAACCTGCAACAAGCACTCTTATGACAGTTCACATACACCAGTCATGTCTTCTGTATCCAATAAGGCCTCCAAATACTCTATGATTATTCAGCAAACATCTTGTGCTAAATACCATCCGACCCAAAAGCCTGCCAGGTTGTAGGCGAAATCTGACCACAGTGATCGTTTATGTAGTGTTCACTGTTCATACACAAAAATGCCTTATTTAACACTTTTGCTTCAGTATTTTGTTTCTGAAATAAACTTTTAAAAGTGAAATGTGTTGTATACAGGTTTATTTGAAACTCTGCCTGGTCGGGTCCAGTGTGAAATGTTACTAAAGGTGACGGAACAATGCTTCAACACATTGGAACGATCAGAGATGCTGCTTCTACTTCTGCGGCGCTTCCCTGAAACAGTGGTACAGCATGGAGTAAGATTTGATTCCTTTCCTTCTTTTTAAGAGAAAATAAAATGGATCATTGATAGATTCATTAGTACAGTTAGGATCTGTAGTATGTATTATATTAAAGTGGAGATTTGGAGGAGCACTGGCTAAGATTGAACTTAAATTGAAGATTCTTTGTCAGTAAAGCTGAAAGCGTTGTTACCAAACTTTATAAATTTCCAGGAAAAGTTTCTTTTCAGTATAAGGAAACAGTCACCAAACCCTTGACAGTACTATTTTTTTGCAGTCTATACAGTAAAAAATAATCTTTTTCCGTTGTATTTAGCAATGTGGCTTTTTATTGTTTTTTAATTTATTTTTTCTTGGAGACAGGGTCTCTCGCAGGCTAAAGTTCAGTGGCCTGATCATAGCTCAGTGCAACTTCGAAATCCTGGGCTCAAGCGATCCACCTGCTTCAGCCTCCTGAGTAGCTAGGACTCTACAGGCATGTGCCACCACACCTGGCTAATTTTTAAAGTTTTTGTAGAGATGAGGTCTCACTCTGTTGCCCAAGCTGGTCTCAAACTCCTGGCCTCAAGAGATCCTCCCACGCATCAGCCTCCCAGAATGCTGGGATACGGGCTTGAGCCACCACACCCAGCCCAACAATATGTTTTTGAATTTAAATGAGCGCCACAATTTACAGTCTTAATAGATATGTTTTCCATGTGCTTCTTCCCTCTATTCCTTCCACTTCCCTACATCTGTAATAATTATTGAGTGCTACTGGCAGGCATTGGTGAGTGTTAAGTACCTGCTTCTCTGTGTTCCTGAATGCCCTGAAGTAAACAGTGTCTCTCCTTACAGATGAGGAAACTGAATCTTAAATGTTTTAGTAACTTCCCGTAGCCAGTGAGTAGTTAGGGTTCAAACCATTCATCTCCATTCATTTAAGCTCTGTGGCTTATTCTTCCCCATGCCATTTTTCGGGCTTCTGATCCTGGTTCACCTTTTCCATACCTCCTTGTGTTAGTTTCCTAGGCCTGCTGTAACTAAGTACTGGAAACTGGGTGGCTTAAAACAACAGAAACTCTTTCACAATTCTGGAAGCTAGAAGCCCAAAAGTAAGGTGTTGGCAGGGCCATATTTCCCACAAAGGCTCTAGGGACGAATCCTCGCTTATCTCTGCCTAGCCTCGGGTTGTCAGCAGTCTTCACGACTCTGCTACCAGCAGCTGCATGTCTCCAGTTTCTGTCTCCATTGTCACATGATCCCCTTCCCTTTGTGTCCATGTCTTTACGTGGCTTCTTGTAAGGACCCCAGTTACTGGATTTAGGGCCCACCCTAATCCAGTATGACCTCATCTTGACTAATTACACCTACAAAGCCACTGTTTTTTTTAAAGGTAAACTATATTTGAAATCACATTCTGAGGTTCTGGGTGGATGTGAATTTGGGGCGACACTGTTCAACTGACTACACCCCTCGATTGTGACTCTGACTTTTAACCTTCTGTGTTACGTAGTCTTTCATACTGTTCCACCCGGCCTTAGAGCATCCCTGTGTGGCTGCAAAGAAGATGATACAAACATCTTAGCAGATCTTGATAAGGGGCTTTGTAGTATGCTAGGGCACATCAGAAGTAGAAAGGTGGCCTTAAAACTCAGACAGTTCTCTCTGGTCCAGCTCAGACTGCATGACGGGCTATTCCTGAACTTACCTTAAAAGGGGTAAGTTTTATCTATACAATACGTCTTCACATAGAGAATGATAAAGTTAGTTTCTGCATTTCTTAGAAAATCTCTGCATCTCTATTACCGTTCTGACTCTAGTTCTAGTGCTGCCCTTAAGTTTCCTGTAGACGTTTTGTTAGCATTTCAATTTTACTAATTCTGAGGAAACTGAGATAGAGTGGTCAGGTGAATTTGGCCTTCTTAGCTGTGTTGCTGATGCATTTTTTTTATTTTCTAGTCTTTAAAATGTGATTATTTTTTCTCAGGGAAGTTTGAATATACAAACTGTGATAAGTAAAAAAAAAAAATACCCTGATTCTTCATGTAATTCTGACTTCTTTAAATGATTAATTTTATTTTGAAACAGGTTGGCCTTGGGGAGGCATTGTTAGAGGCTGAAACCATTGAAGAACAAGAATCTCCTGTTAACTGCTTTAGAAAATTATTTGGTAAGAAAAATGTATTCTGTATTACTTCCTTATGGTAACTAGAATATGCTGGGGTAAGTATATTTTAGGGTTAAGCTCATTTGTGGAAAGCAGAGGAGCTCTTCATATTACGGAATTTAAATTCTGGTTTTTTTGACCTAGAAAGCATTTTAAACAACTTCTAAACTTTTATTATGTAGTATTTGATACCTCCGAAAGAATATATGTAAGTATTATATGAAGCATAATAGTAAACAAACATCTGAACGCCTCTCCAAGGTAAGAACTAGGTCTGCACCTACAATGTAGTATCTGCTTGTGGGTTTCCTTGCAGACTCTGTCCACTTGTGCCTTTCTGTGTGGCAATTTTAAAATAAATGTGCCATGAGGGATGCCGCCCTCCTGTATATTTTAGATACCACATTAAGTGAACTCTAAAATAAGTTTTGTTTTTGCCAGAACCCTAGGGTAGACAACCTAATCTGTTTTTTCTTCTTTTTCCCCTTCAACAGTTTGTGATGTCCTCCCTCTAATAATTAACAACCATGATGTTCGACTGCCTGCCAACTTATTATATAAGTATTTGAATAAAGCAGCTGAATTTTATATCAACTATGTCACTAGATCTACTCAGATAGAAAATCAGCATCAAGGTAAGTGGGAATACGCTGCACCTTTATTTAGATAGGCTTTAGTAAAATTACAAATTCAGAAGTCCCTCAGCATTCTGATCATTCTCTTTGGGATGCATTCTAGTTTGATAGTGTGTCTGAAAGATGGCATCTAGGAAATGATACTACAGTTAAGAGATGAGACTTTTCTGGAACCACTGCCACCCCTTGATCAAAACAGTCTTCTTGCTGAACTTAACACATGTACCACATTTGCAAAGTAGGGCAAATCACTTCCTGCTTATACCAGTGGCCAGTTGTGGGTCCTTGAGCAAAACATATAATGTGTTGAGATTCTTTACTCTTTTCATTTGAATGGAGAATCAAACATTTTCTTTCTTTAGCAAGTACCATATAAATAATAAATAGTAATGTTAATTGTAGGCTACTTTTTTCCTCACATCACAGGTGCCCAAGATACATCTGATTTAATGTCTCCTAGCAAACGTAGTTCTCAGAAGTACATAATAGAAGGGCTGACTGAAAAATCGTCCCAGATTGTGGACCCTTGGGAGAGGTTGTTCAAGATTTTGAATGTTGTTGGAATGAGATGTGAATGGCAGATGGATAAAGGAAGACGGTAATAAATAGTTTATTTCTAGAATTGCCTAGCGAATCTTTTGATTGCATAATTCAATCAATTCAATTTTTGATCACTGTATAAAAGTATAATAAGATACTTTTAAAAACCATACAGTACATAGGTACACTCCTCTTTGGGCACATTTTGTGACATTCAGTATTTATGCAAAAGAGGGTGGTTTTTCCCTTTATCAGAAGATTCCTAACTGAAGTGTAACTCTTAAGATGATGTTAAGTTTGAAGCTCTCCTTGGTAGTTCAGAGAAAAGAGAAGCTGCTTGGCATGTTTGTGTCATGACATCTTGGCCTGATCACTGCCCTAATTCAGAAAGGGAAATTTGCCATTCATATGCAGACAGAAAAGAATAATTTTACATGCCTAGAGCTACAATTGGTAAATGTAATGGTTCTATCAGAGCTTTTTTTTTTAGATCTTTTGTTGACAAGCCCAGAGTAATTGAATAAGTTTTATCATCCTTTACTTTTCAGAAGCTATGGTGATATTTTGCATAGAATGAAGGATCTCTGCAGATACATGAATAACTTTGATAACGAAGCACATGCAAAATATAAAAACCAAGTGGTTTATTCCACTATGTTGGTCTTCTTTAAGAATGCATTCCAGTACGTCAACAGCATACAGCCATCTCTTTTCCAAGGTTGGTTTACAAATTTTAGAGTGTCCCAAAATACTGGTACAGTGGGGATGGTAAGGATGACGAAAATGTTTATTTTAACCACTGTCATTGGCTTCAAGTAGCTATGGGGTGGTACCAGTGCTTTTTGCAATTGGTGATTTAGTTAGGTTTAGTCTGGCTTATTTAGTTGGTAGCTTTTATATAAGTATATTTTCATTAAAAATTTCTATTATCAAAGGATGTGGTGGTAATGTGAAACTAAATACAGATATTGAATGCCTTTATTTTGTAAAAACAGCAGATGTATTGAAGTATATCACAATAGGCGAAGATTTCTTAAGTAAAATGAATGTTTTATATATAATATATGCATATGTATAGGCTAAGAAGTTTGAAAAATAGAAATAAGAGGGTGAAATCACCCATAATCCTTCCAGTATAACACAGCTCTCATTTTTATGTATTGCCTTATAGTCTTACATGTCCTTAGACTTTATGTGGAATTTGTAACATAATGTGTGTGTAATTTTGTAGTTGTTTTATGGTAATTTTATGATTCACGGTCATTCTAAAAAATTTTCATGTACGTAAGAACAAATACAAAGAAGGAACTATCACTTATATTCTGCTACTGAAAGAGAATCTTTTTTAACAGTTTGGTGTATAGCTATACAGTCTTTTTTTTTTCTGTATGTACATGTTTGTTTACCTAATTGGGATCACACTGAACATATTTTTAATGACCTTTATTTACTCATGACAGGTGAGTGAACTTCCCCCTCGTATTACATAGTCTTTTCCTTGCTGCATTTTTAAGTGTTAGCGTTTTCTCTCCCTTCCTAGGTCCTAATGCCCCAAGCCAAGTTCCGCTGGTGCTTCTTGAAGATGTATCCAATGTGTATGGTGATGTAGAAATGGATCGTAATAAGCACATACATAAAAAGAGGAAACTCGCTGAGGGAAGAGAGAAAACCATGGTAATCCTTTCAGATATAATTATTAATAGATTGTATGTTTATAGTTTGCTAGAGTTGAATCTTTGGGGATAAATTATATAATATAATTACTGTGTAAGTCAGTGGTTCTCAACTGGAGGCAATTCTGCCCCCCAGGGACATTTGGCAGTATCTGGAGACATTTTTGATTTTCATGGCTTGGTGGGGAGGGGTTGCTATTAGCATCTAGTGGGTAGAGGACAGGAATGCTGCCAAACATCCTACAATGCACAGGACAGCCCAACAGGTCAATAGTGACGAGGTTGAGAAACCCAGGTATAAGTTATTTATATATGTTTTGACCGAATGGCATTGATTAAATTTAAAAAACAAAGCCAAAGCTGCAGTGGACATGTAGAGCAGGAAGCTGTGCTGGGTTCTGGCCTCAGAATGGAAAGTGCTGAGGCTCTCAGGGTAGCCTGAACAAGCCATGGGGAGATGCTGGGGAGGTTTCATGAAGGAGTCCCGCATTTGAAATCAGCCTTGAAGGATACATAGGGTTTTATCGGTTGGAATTGGGAGGTCAATTTTGTTGAGTGGAGATAGTTTATGCAAAGACGCAAGAGCCAGAGAATGTGAAGATCCATCAGTCCTCTAACTTGGCCAGGTAATAAGCTATGCGTGACAGTGATTTGCAAACTTTTACTTAAGCAGAAGAACCTTTTCTTTCAAAAAAATCTTTAGTGGAGGCCCAGTGTGTAACAGGAAAGTTGAGCTGCTCCAGTTCAGGAGTCAGCAAACTTTTTCTGTAAATGGTCAAGTAATAACTACTTTTGGCTTTGCAGGCCATATGGTCTCTATTGCAGCTACTCAGCTTTGCTATAATAGTGCACAAACATCCATAGACAATATGAAAAACAAATGAGGGAGCCATGTTTGAATAAAACTTTATTTGCAAAAACAGTCTATTAATCCCTGTTCTAGTTGAAATATCCAAAGAGAGCCAAGAGCCTCACCCACTTTTTGTCCTGCTTCTTCCATCCTTGGGTAACATTTTATTAGATCCTGGGCACAATGAGAGATAAGTCTGAAGATCACATTCATTAATTTGATGTCTCTGTAGACTCTCTAGAGGATGGTTTGGAGACAGGAAGACATAAAGCTATTCTGGATGCTTATAAAGTTATTAACCCTTTCGATTAACTTATTTAAATAAGTTCTTTCCTCAGACAGAAAAATGCACACATGCACAATTTCCAAATTATTTTAGGGGTCAGCAGATGCTTTGAAGCCCAACCATGAACCCCAGGTTGAGAACTTTCCCAGGTGCTCCCATAAGCCTGTGTATGCTTTCCTGCTTGCCTGACATTCCCAGGTGGAGTAAGTCTTGTTAGCTCTTCCATCTGGTGTCTGATGGTGCTAGTTTATCCAGGGACTGCACGTGAAGACCACAGACACCTCTTTCTTCCATGCAGATAACAGGTTGTGTGTTATTAGTTTTAAGTAAAAGTAATGCTGTGCCCCCATAAAATTCAGCATATATAGCATAGCCCAGTCCCTCAGTTTCTCTCCGTCCTTACGCTGCCTCCCTGCTCCAGCCATCACAGTCTCTTTCCTAGGCAGTCAGAGTAGTTACGTTGTCTTCCTGCTTTCAGCCTTGCGCCCTACAACCTCTTCTTGCCCCAGCAGCCAGAATGATCTTTTTGAATTATGAATCAGACGTGGTTCTCTTGCTTTTCAGCCTCTGAAGGCTTCCCATCGCACGTAGACTAAAATTCAGACTCTTCACTTTGCCTTACGAAGTACCTCCTGAGCAGGCCCTTCTGTGCTGCAGACACGCTGGCCTCCCTGAGCAAGTCTCATGCTCTGAGCCTGTGCCTGCTTCCCGGCCTCTGCCCGTGGAGGCTGTGCTCTATAAGTGGGGCACTTTCCCCTCAGGTCTCAGGCTAGGTCCTTGTCATTCTGTCCCAGCCCAAACATTTCTCCTTCTGAGGCCTCCCCTGAGCATGCATCTTCATTAGTTGTCCAGTTTTCTCTTATTCTCCTTATTTCTCTTATTCTCTTACTCTGCTTTAATTCTCTGCATAACTCATTTTGCTTGTTCGTTGGCTGGTTGGTTTACTGTGTGTCCCTTCACTAGAGTACAAGCTCCATGGGCCTAGGACTTGGCCCAGCTTATCCACAAATGTGCCCCGGGCATTTGAACAGTGCCTGAGCCAAAGCAGGCATTCGGCGAACATCTGGTAAAGGAGGGAATTCCTACTGACCCCTGCAGGGTTTGGCATCCAGGCTGTAGGATGATTTTAAATATTCTGGGCCCGCCTATCCTTCTGTTTTTTCACCTGTCACATGCTCATTTAGCAGGCCCTGTTCTCATTCTCTGTCTTTCCAACCGATCTGGGATTTCCATCCACTTTTGTTTTCACTGTCTTAGCTGATTTCCTCCTGGTTTTCATCCCATCCCACAGTCTGCCTCCACCTGATGCAGGTCTAGCCAAGTCTGTGTGTCCCGTCACAGCAGAGGACACACCTGATGGCCTAAGAGTTCAGCTCACAGATGCATCTTGCTTTGCTCATAGTATTGTTGTTTTAATAACCTAGCATTTAAAAATTAGAAACCTAACATTTCTCATAATCCAGATTTCCAACTTCCACTTTATAATTGGAATATCTGGTAAGTGGAGTTGGGTGGTGGCTGCCCACATTAGATAAGAGTACTTTCTCCACCCAGCCGGATTCACTGGCTCATGTGACAGGCCAGATGGCTGGAGCTGGGGGGTGGTCCTCTCCTGTGGGCAGTCTGTTCCCCCACCTAGCATGCTGTTGTGTTTCCTGCGGTGAGGGGACTTGTTTCAGAGCATGCCCTCGGAGCTTCAGACTGTATGTGCACATTTCAAAATCGATTTCTCTAAATTTTACAAACATTTGGAACTTCACACTACTTCCCACCACACCTGGGGGCCTTTAATACATTCCTGCTCTCATTTTGAGGCAAGGATGTTTTCCATAAGTTGCAACACTAATGAACACACCATTCATGTTAGTGTACGGTATTAGATTGCCACGACTTGGCAAGAAACAGCCCCTGATGAAATAATACCTGACAAGTAGGTTTTGATTGTGAAAGCATGTGTGTCATCACTGAGGGAGAATAAAAACATGGGCGCTGGACAGTGGGATGGCATAGAGTCCCCAGGCAGATAATGGCAGGAGGATACCAAGCTCAGGAGGCAGGAGAAAGGTGGGCAGTGGGAGGGAGGTGCTAATGGCTTCCTGTCTTAGCTGAGTTTGGGGAACGAAACTTTTAGCAAAAACATTTGTACCTATTTTTAAATGATCTCAGTGGAGTAAAGATCTGCAAAAAGAATTTAATTTGGGTCATTGAATTAGTAAAATGACCTAGGTGGAATTAAAGAGTCAAGAAATTCCTAGCAAAATAAAATTCAGTAGAGCTCTTTTACCTTTCCTGGTTTTTTTGCAAAATGTCTGACTCTGTCCACTGGCATTTCCCGAGGTTGCTTTTTCCTATAGCCCTCTTTTTTCTTTGACTTTTTTATTACTTAAGATGAAGAGCAAGAAAAGTAAAAAATCTTTTCTAACGCATCACTAAGTACATGTAGACAAATGTAATTCCTGACGGGACACCTCGCACTGAGGGAGCAGAGCTGGAGAGAGGGGTGGCCAGAGGAGTTGTGTGCAGTGAACAAAAGATAAATACGGTCATTCTCTGGCATTATTTCTTAGGGGACTCAGGCTTTAATTTTATTCCAGTACATGACAAACTATTATTTGGAAGCAAATTAAGTAATGTCACATATTGGGGGGAAAAATAACCTCTAAAACAGGCACCATTTAAGCTATATCTCTCAATGTAAAAATCTAATTTTTGACTTTTATAAAATGAATATATTTTTAAATTATTGGAAAATTTAATTCCGTAACTTTGCTCCAAAGCCAACATAAGCAGACATTAAGAATTTATATCAGAAAAAGATAAACTCAATTTTAAAAGGAAAAATTGAATATGTGAGACTGTAAAGATGAAAAATTTATACTAATTTTCAAAGCTAACTTGTTAAATTCAAAAATTTATTTGTTAGACGTATATAGTATCCTTTGATGTAAGATCCATATAATGGGCAGAACTGGTAGCAATAAACATAATAGTGTTTTGATACATGATCATATTTGTAACTTCGAATTAATCTTGTTCTTTAAGCAGAGTTCAGATGACGAAGACTGTTCAGCAAAAGGAAGAAATCGTCACATCGTAGTCAATAAAGCAGAACTTTCTAACTCCATCGAAGTGTTGGAAAGCTTTAAATTGGCCAGGGAGAGCTGGGAGTTGCTCTATTCCCTGGAATTCCTTGACAAAGGTAAGAATGTGATTGTCATATTGGTGCTGTTTAATGTTTTATATAAAATCGTTATGCTGTCTGAAATGTCACTTATGGCAAATTAAATTGATTATAGTAGTTCACACATTCTATAGGATTCTTTTAAATCATGATACCTAATCAGTTATTAATATTCAAATCACGAGTCACCTCTTAGCTCCTACTCTGATGGTGTATTATAATCAGGGTTGGTGTGGAGTTTGAGGGAGAAGATTTGGTCTTTCTTTTAAATATTCGTATTGCTGGCCTTTTGTTTCTTGCTGGGTTTTGTGCTTTTAGTTCTTTTCCTACTGCTTTGCATCTTCCTCAAGCTGCATGTGACTAAGAATACTAAAGGTCTTGCTGTTTTTAATCTGTATTAACCCCACTGCCTGAAAAACTCAAAATCCAAAAACTACAGAAAGCCTATTTCTTTTGATTACAGACATAAAACTAGAGGGGTTTTAGGGGCATACCAGTTAAACTATTAAGTATTTCAGCATTACTTAGAAGTCACTAGCTCTTTGCTAATCAAGGTATTTTTACTATACTTTGGAATCAAGGCCCATTATTTTCCTTTTAGTCAGTGGACATTCATCCCTGGGGCTCCTGTCACATGCCAATACAGGGCCCTTGGTCAGATGTGTCATATTTTCTAGGTAAATGTAGCATTATTCAGTTTCTCTTTGTCACATCTAGAATTGCGGTTATGTGCGTGACAATTTTGGAGGAGATTTTTCCTTTAGTTATAAATTGATTAAAAAAAAAGAATAAAAACTTTTAGTGTTGTATGTTTATTATTTTAATTGGGTGTAAATATAATAAAATGAGAGCTTTTTCTCGGGAAAGCAAAGTAGTTTAAAAGACATGAGGTTATACATGAAAAGCACTTTATTTTTGTTTTTATTTATTTTTTTTTTTTTTGAGACAGTCTCACTCTCTTGCCTGGGACGAGTGCCATGGCGTCAGCCTAGCTCACAGCAACCTCAAACTCCTGGGCTCAAGCGATCCTCCTGCCTCAGCCTCCCAGGTAGCTGGGACTACAGGCATGTGCCACCAAGCCCGGCTAATATTTTTCTATTTTTAGTTGTTTGGCCAATTTCTTTCTATTTTTTTTTTAGTAGAGACAGGGTCTTGCTCTTGCTCAGGCTGGTCTCAAACTCCTAATCTCAAAAGATCCACCTGCTTTGGCCTCCCAGAGTGCTAGGATTACAGGTGTGAGCCACCACACCCGGCCTGAAAAGCACTTTAAATAGTATATGCTTAGTAAGTGTTGGTGTCTAAAAACAATTTTGTTTTTGTATTACTGATAAATGTTATGCTCTAATTTTACTATCTAATTGAAATTCTAGAGTAGGATTTTAGAACTCAAAGTCTAAAGTTACTTTACATTTTTTTGTAATTTGTCTCTATTGTTCTCCCTTGCTGGGTTTATCAGTTTTGTTTTCTGCTTCTGTGTTACATATTTTTGGTAAATCTGCTTTTGAATTCTCACTCAGAATTTACAAGAATTTGTTTGGCATGGAAGACGGATACGTGGCTTTGGTTAAGAATCTTCCTCACTGACATGATCATCTATCAGGTAGAGTAGTACGTCTATTTCAAGTACTTGTGTCTGTGCAGGATATAAGCACTGCTGCACTAGGCCATTGCTGTTTACAAACGTTCTGTCTTCAGTGGCTGAGGGACCGTGGTCCACTTCCGTCTCAAAGTAACTCCAAAACGACAGGGCCGTATTTTCTGTTATTTTGGTATGTGCAGTCACACCACTCTATGAAAGTAAGATTTTTCCTTTTCAATGTAAGATGAATACTTCTTACCCCTCCTCTCTCCTGTCTTGTTGTGCTGTTCTCCAGCTATTAAGGCCTAGAATGGAGAGAGTAGATAATCCACTAGTAGATGTTGTTGAAATGGACAGGTTGCTCCTTCCATCCTTCACAAGGAAGTGATGTTAGTAGTGAAATATTTCTTAAAAAATAGTATATCCAAAATGTACTTTGCCAAAGGTCTTCTGCTATTTTATTTAGTCTTAAGACCAGAAAGAAAAACTTTGTACTTTTAGAGAACCTCCATAAAGAACTTCCATCTACTATAAGTTTATTTGATTCTGTTGCCAAGTTTTCTTTTTCCTCCTCAGATGATCATGCAAAGGCACCTTATTTGTAGTTACTTTCTAGTTGCTTAACTAACTCTGGAGGGTTTTTGGGTTTTGTTTTGTTTTTTTAATGGCAATGTTTTGTCCCTCCTTTATCTTATGTCTTTCCAAGGGTCAGTACAAAAAGGCAATAGCCAGCCTGCATCATTTAGCAGCTCTTCAGGGATCCCTTTCTCAGCCACAGATCTCGGGACAGGGGACCTTGGAGCATCAGAGGGCACTCATCCAGCTGGCAACATGCCACTTCGCCCTGGGGGAGTACAGAGTGAGTACTGTGCACCTGCACGGCCAAAGGTGCACCAGCCCACCTGGGCTTTCTCTGTTTCCTAGAGTGGCTTTTTAATTCAGCGCATGTTTGCTTGAATTCGATCTTTTTGCTTAGATTTATTAATCTGAGGGTAAAAATCACAGTGATTTTAATTTTCTCTTTATCTGTTCTGAAATTAGGCTTCTGTACTTTTCAAAATTCCTGTTTATTTCTCCATTTAGTTGGGGGGGGGGTTTGTTTTTGTTTTTGTGTAATCAGTTCTGTTGTGCTTGGAAAGACAAGGCCGTTACTAAATGGCATATATGGAGGATTTACCTTTAGTTTACCTGAACCTCAGATTCTCCGTTTAAGTGACCAGGACACCTGAGAGGGTGTTGCAGGGACAGATTTAGAAATGGGTCTGTTTCCCCCCAGGAGATTTTGAGCCCCTCCTACTACAGGGTGGGGCTCTGTTTTTTTAACTTTGTTTTTTTAACTTTGAATCTCTCATGGCACCTACCACAGTGGTTTGCAGGGCACAATAAATAAATGTTTGAATTACGTTAAAATTATAAGCATAATTTTATATATGCAGGTACTATATAAATTCAAGGCCATAATTTAACACAAACTCAGATTTCTTCTCATCTCTCTATACGTTTCAGTTCAAAAAGCTTCAAGTTCGTTCCTTTTGGTCTTTTCTTCTTTAGATGACATGTGAAAAAGTCCTTGATTTGATGTGCTACATGGTACTCCCCATCCAGGATGGAGGCAAAGCACAGGAAGAACCCTCAAAAGTAAAGCCCAAATTTAGAAAAGGTACAGTGATAGGTTTTATTATTATTTTGCAAAAATAGCTTTAGGACCCAAGGCTGAAAAATATTTTCCAGTTCCTAATGAGATAATACTGTTGTGATCTGTAGGACTTAATAAATTGTATAAAAAAGTTAATGCCTTTCCAGGTTTTTCCTTGGCTGTGATTTCAGCAGCAGCTGTAAATGTCTTTCTTCCAAAGCTCTCTTCTCTTCCTGACTCTTCCTGTGTTTATTCTGTTTGAAGAATATCATTGAACTCTTTTTCATACATATCTTTACCAACTCTAGGAAAACCTATAGGTGATTAATTAGGAAGTATCTCTTAGCATATCCCTCTTAGACCATTTTGAGCTTCACCTCAAGTTTCACACTCCTTGAAAAACTAAATTTATAACTTATCTAAATTTCCATCTTAAAAGTTAAAGAAAGATAAGTAAATTAAACCTGAAGAGAGTTGAAGACAGGAAATAATAATGCTAAGAGCAGAAATCAATGAAATAAAAAATAAAATACAGAATATTAATAAAGCCAGAAGTTTTTTGAAAAAATCTATAAAATGGATAAACTCCCTAACAAGATTGATCAAGAAAGTGAACACAAATTATCAGTATCAGGAATGAAACAGGAATGTCACTGTAGATCCTACTGAAATCAAAAGAACAATAAGAGAATAACTTTATGCCAATAAATTCAATAATTTAGATAAAAAGGAAAAGTTCTCTGAAACAACTTACCAAAAATTGACACAAAAATGAAATAGAAAATCTGAATGTTCCTTTAGCTATCAAATTAAATTTGTTACCAAAAACATTCCCACAGAGTAAACTCCAGGTCCAAATGAATTCACTGGTGAATTCTACCAAGAATTTAGGAAAAAACAGCACCACAACCCTTATAGCAAAACCAAATGAGCATTACAAGGGAATAACTTTAAAGGCCAATATCTGTCATGAACATAGATGTCAAATCCGTAACAATATTAGCAAATTGAATACAGCAATATAGAAGACCAAGTATACCAGGAACACAAAGGTGTTTGAATATATGAAAATTAGTGGAATTCACATTAGCAGATTAAAGGAGAAAAATCATGATTGTCTTAATAGATGCAGACAGAATTCAATACCTAGTCATGATTTTTAAAAAGTCTTAGCAAACTAGAAATAGAAGGAAACTTCAACATCATACCTAACTATGAAATATTAAATGCTTTCTCCTACTAAGATCAGGAACAACGCACGGATGTGTGGTCTCGCAATTTCTGTCCCAACATACTGGAGATTCTAGCCAATACAGCAGGCAAGAAAAGTGAATAAAGACATAAAGATTTAAAAGACTATTGACAAATATGACTACTTTTATTCACATATAGAAAAGTCTACATAGAAAAGTCTAGGAAATCTCCAGAAAGCTACTAAAACTAATAAAATTTTCCAAGACATTTTAGTGTACAAAAAATCAATTCAATTTGTATATGCTAGCAATAAGCAATTGGAAAATACAAATTTTCAGATACTGTTTATAACATCAAGAAAACATAAAATACTTGGGTAAATTTAATGAAAGATGTGCAAAACCTCCACATTGAATATTATAAAACATTTCTGAGAGAAATTAAAGATTATTTTTGGAAATGGATTGATCACATTTATAGATCAGAAGATTCAATATTACTAAGGTGCCAATTTTCCCCAAATGTATCTATAGATTCAGTGCAATTCCAACCAAAATCACAGTAGACATTTTTTTGGTAGAAATTGTTAACATGATTCTAAAATGTATATAGAAATACAATCTAGATTAGTCAAAACAGTTTTGAAAAAGGCAAACAAAATTAGGTGACTTACATAACCTGATAGCAAAACCTAATATAAAAGCACAGTTATCAAGACAGTGTTGGCAAAATGTTGGCATAAGAATAGAGAATCCCAAAGTAGACCAGCATAGATATGCTCAAATGATTTTCAGTGAAAGCCCCAAAGTAATTCAATGGGGAAAGGAAAGCCTTTTCAACCAATGGTGCTGGAGCAAATTACTTTGTATATGTTTCAAGTTTTTCATAACAAAAGGTTAAAAAAAATAGATCTAGCCTAAATGCCTTCAAAAATTAAGTATCTCTGTGGTACAGAAAGAGATTAGGTAGGTAAGATGAGACATAGCTGACGTCAAGGCTTATTTTAAAGCTTTAGTAATTAAGATAATGTAGTGTTAGCAGAGGGTTTGACCAACGGAACAGAACAGAAAACTCAAAAACAGGTGACGTTACAATTCAGCAGGGAAGAAAGAATTTATCCAGTAAGTGGTATTGGGACAATTGATTATCCAAATGTAAAACATGACAACAAAAAAATGAGATCCTTCCTTCATACTACACAAAAATCTTTTAAATTTTAAGATTTAATGTGAAAGCTAAAACTTTTAAACTTTTAGAAGAAAATATAGAAGAAAACCTTTGTGCCTTCTAGGTAGAGAAGGACTTAGGCTACAAACAGTACACAGCATAATGGGGAAGATTAGCAAATTTGATCCCATTAAAACTAAAATAGCAACAAAAGCTACTATGATCAAATTGAAAAGCCACAGACTGCCAGGAAACTGTCTAGCACATGAAATCAACAATCAAATCAAATCAACTTAGTGTCCAATAAGAAACAACCAACGACCTCCCTGTAGAAAAATAGGCAAAAGGTAAGAACAGCAGATTCACAGAAGCAGAAATCCAAGTGGTCAAAACTATTTGAAAAGATTCTTAACCTATTAGCAATATGGGGAATTCAGATTAGAACAGTAAGTTATCATTTCACACACATCCGAATGCAAAAATGAACGAGCGGCAACAGTATTAGGATGTGAATAAACACGTTGCCCATGTGCTTCTGGAAGGAGTATAAATTCATACAACTATGTTGGAAACCAGTTTAGCATTACCAAGTGGAACATATCATTACCTAATTATATACCTCATCTCTTAGGTGTATACCTTGGATTGGTGTTTTTCAAAATGTGAGTCTTCATCCTCTAGGTCATGAGTTTCAACTAGAAATTTTATTTTTTGATGAGATAGAATATAATATTTTTAAAATGACAGCATCTCAGGTAGAAAGGGTAAATATTATTTTATGAACCTTTTGTTTTAGATAATGTAAACACATATAAGTATGTGTGTACAGGATCTGCACGTAACAAATATATTTATTTCTTGCTATTTTGTGCCTCCGGGTAGAGAAGGATTTAGGATACAAGGAGCACAGACTCTAAAGGAAAAGATTAGAACCTTGCTGTGAATGCCATTGCTTAAAGTTTTTTCCACAAGTGTACAAGAATATATATATCAGAATGTTTATTTCAGTATTGTTTGTAACAATGAAAAATTGGAAATGTCATTATCCATCATAAAGAGAATGGATAAATCATAGTATACATAAATGACAGAATACTGTATTAGTATCAATAAATCTGAAACACATGAAGTTGAATGATAAAAAAGCAATTTGCAGAAGGATACATACAATGTGACATCATTTATTAATGTATAGTAGACTGAAACATGCAAAACATTCCTCTGTGTTTATAAACTTACATGGTAAAAGTATATAATATACAAAGGAATGACAACTACCTCATTCAGAACTCTGGCTACCTCTGAGTAGGGAGGAAGAAAACGGGATCAGAGAAGGATACACAAGAACCTTCAACTGATTTTGTGATAATTTATATGAAAATTTAAAAAAATTAAAGCAAAATGTTAATATTTTATGAAGCTGAGTGGTGAACACACCAGTGTTTGTAATATTCTTTCTATATAATTTTCTGTATATTGTAAATGTTTTATAGTAACAAATGTTTAAGCAAGTTTAGGGAAGAAGGTAAATAAATGAAATCTAGAGGCCATGATAAACCAATTTCACCATCACAAAGTATAATCATGTTTAACTATAATTGAAATCATGTGGCTGTTACTTTTTTTTAATGAAAGCATCTTAAACATTTGCTTTTCAAAGCTGTTTTCTTTGATAATAACATACATTAACAATAACATAACATTGTGGACTTACGTTAGGTTCGGATCTGAAGCTCCTGCCTTGTACCAGCAAGGCTATCATGCCATACTGCCTGCATTTAATGTTAGCCTGTTTTAAGGTAAGCTTAAAATTAATTTGCCTGAAAAAAATTTAACTTGAAATATGATTCTGATGACCTGAAATGACTTGATCCTCGTTAAGGACTGATAGTTTAGTACTTCTAAAGGGCCGGTTGGCCTAGTGGGAAAAGCACATGGGTTAGGAATTAACAAATGTTTATTAGATAATAACTTCACTAGGCCGAGAAGGAAATTCTCCCAGTCCTTGAGAAGTTTACATATAATAGTGGGACAAATATGTAGAAAGTAATTTTGCTTGTTAAAGTGTTGGGTGAATATTTTATGAATTAATATGCAAACCAGACTATATCAGCTACAGAATTTGGGTTCATAGAGGCGTGGTGAGTTTGTTATAAAGCATTTTATGCATTTGGGATCAAAACTAGTAAAGGCCCAACAGTTTTAGGAAAGTTGAAGGATTCTTTTTTTTTTTTTTTTGAATCAGAATCTCGCTCTGTTGCCCGGGCTAGAGTGCCGTGGCATCAGCCTAGCTCACAGCAACCTCAAACTCCTGGGCTCAAGCAATCCTGCCGCCTCAGCCTCCCGAGTAGGTGGGACTACAGGCATGTGCCACCATGCCCAGCTAAATTTTTATATATTTTTAGTTGTCCAGCTAATTTCTTTCTATTTGTTAGTAGAGACGGGGGTCTCGCTCTTGCTCAGCCTGGTCTCGAACTCCTGAGTTCAAATGATCCACCCGCCTCAGCCTCTCAGAGTGCTAGGATTACAGGCGTGAGCCACTGCGCCTGGCCTGAAGGACTCTTGAAAGAACAGCAAGGCCCTTGGCTGCAAGTAGAACAGACCCTTAGAAGAGAAGCTCGATCGTTTCAAGGTTTATGCACAAGAGAGTAACAACACTGGGCCTCCACTTTCATGCAGTAATTCCCAAACTTGACTGATCATCCGAATCCCTTGGGGCAACAGAAACAATTCAAAGTGTGATTTTACGCATGCCTGCTCATTTAACACAAAATGTCCTTTGTCCATTCTCTAGTTCACACTCCAGCTTCTTTCCTTTGTGGCTCATTGCCTTCCTTTCTCCCCAGTCCCGTGTTTTCCTCAAACCCTTCTTTCCTGGGTGGCTTCTTGCCCACGTTCCACCCCCAACAGTCCTCTTAAAAGAAATCTCTACCTTTTTTTTCTCTGTTACACAGGACAACTCAATTTTCTCCAGCCCTGATTCCCAAATTCAGAAACTCATGCATGTCCAACTCCCATCCAGACACACTGTGGGCAACTTCTTCACAGCACAGAGGGAGCCTGAGCAGCCACCTTTGATTAGGATCCACTCTGCTTAGAAAGCAGTTGTGATGTTTGCCAGCACTTTTCTGTTTTGTTCTCTTACTCTAATGATCTTCATTACACATTTGTATCTATACCGTTTTTTTAGGTGGTGATATTTGGTGTTTTTTGGATTACCCGGTGACTTCCTTTTCTTTCTGTGTCTTGCATAAATTCTTGTCTTGCAGCTTAGAGCTTTCACCGACAACAGAGATGACATGGCATTGGGACACGTCATAGTATTGCTTCAGCAAGAGTGGCCACGGGGAGAGAATCTTTTCTTGAAAGCTGTCAATAAGATTTGCCAACAAGGAAATTTCCAATATGAGAATTTTTTTAATTATGTTACAAGTATCCTTTTTCTTGTTTAAGCATAACAAATTCTGGTTTTTTGTAGAATGAATGCATGATGCAATAAGGAATGAACCATTCTGGGTAGAAATAATGGTTTTTAATATTTGGGGAAAAAAGAGAAGGAATAGGGATTAAAAATGGGGTGTGGCAGCTGGTCTCGTTAAAATTGTAAAAGGCTTCAAAGACATAATTCAAGGAATCAGGAATATCTCAACCCTGCTCCATTTTCCACTTGTAGTTGACTTCTAAGATGCCTACAGTTATAGCCTACAGGGTCCTGATAGGTCCAGAATGGCTAGTTTAGTCATGGAATAAAAATAGTTCTTTAGCCTTTATCTATCAAAAGAGTGCTTCCTGTGGCCTCCTGGGACATCAGCTGTCCCCTGGAATTAGGTGTCAGGGTACCATTCCATAGCTGTCATAGCTACCAATGAGTTCCCACCAAAGATGCTGCCCAATACAGTGGCTGCTTTCAAGGTTAGGCAATGCTTTATTTCACACTGTTTATTAGGGAAAGACCCTCTTTGAATTGAAGGTTACATGTCAATTTGGGTGTTTCTACTTCACTGCTTACCTTAATACATTATTTTTGAATTGCAAGGAATATGATATCATTGTCCAAGTGCCCAGAGTGAGAGTTGTTAATCTTTTTTGGGACAGATAACTTTTGAGAATCTGATGACAGTTATATAACTTTTCACCAGAAAAAGGCATATATGAATGTCATCAACATATTGCATAAAATTTGAGGGACTCGAAAGCTTCCTCCCTGGAAGTATCTAAAAATCCTTGCATCCTAGGTATGAAGAAATAATCACTTTACCCTTATGAATTTCACTCTACAACCCAAAACAATCCTCCCCACTCCCATTACCTCTTTCATTTCTTATTAAGAAAACAAAAAAATTTTGCTCTTGTGACTACATGAAATCTGTTTAATTATCATCTATATGAAAAACATATTGTCCTCATGTCCTTTAGCCTGGCAGATATTACGCCGAGAGTTACCTGTATGAAGCAGTTTGGATGATATAATAAGTTTTGGAATCGGACAGACCTGGGTTCAAATACTGACTGCTGTTGTTAGTGGGATGGTGATGGACAAGTTACTCAACTGCTGAGAGCCTGTTTCCCTTGTTTTACACGTGGTTAACCTGAATCTGGCCTGCAGACATTGATATGCTGGAGGAATTTGCCTACTTAAGAACTCAGGAAGGTGGGAAAATTCATCTGGAGCTACTGCCTAATCAAGGAATGCTGATCAAGTAAGCATACTATCCTTTGTTCCGCCATGCCGAGTGCTCTGTTTCATGTAAATTTCTATAAACCTTTCAAAAATTTAATAGGAACCCAAACCTGGTCTCTGTTTTTGAGAGTCAGTTTTTGATTCTGGGTACCTTTTGAAAGACTTGCATTTCCTTAACTACATTTCTGAAAAAAACATTGTTTAAATTGGGGTATTTCTGTCACTTTTGAAACATTTTCACTAGACAAAGTCTCATTCATATCTTTTCCTTTCCAAAATTTACAGATTGATTCTGATTAGACATAGAGTGCTTTTATTAAGAGCAGCCATGCTTAATTAAAGTTGTACTGGATTAGGAAAAACTACAGATTTAAAAACTACATTTGAAGCCCTCCCATGCAATCCTCATTGCTTATATAGCATGAAGTACAATAGCTGGGTCTAGTGCCTCCAAGAACACACCTGCTCCAAGAAATGATGGGAGTGCCTGGTCTCAGGCATGGCCCCCTGTACCCACAGGATGTTATTCAAATTCCAGGTTGGCCCAGATGAAAAATGCTAAGTTAGTGTGACCATTTATGATTTTTAAATAGCTCATGAATCTTGCTTCTATCCTTTAATCCTCATTGTAGTTTGGATAATATATCCTCTCTGCTGTAAATGCCACGTGTAGTTTTATTTTCATACTTCCTCCTCTGCTTCCTGCATATTCAGTGTGTCTGTAAGTCAGTGTTAGAGTTAGTTACGCAAGGGACTGAACCCTGAATGAGAAGAAAGTACTGCTAAGGCTGAAAACATTCACATCTTGTTCTATCTTCATAGAGTCGTAGAAATGTTGAGGGAGGGAAGTAAGAAATATTCTTTCTGGATTTCTGTAACTTCAGTAATTTGGTACAAAGCAAACATTTCTTTTTATGTCCTAGCAAGAATAGTGTCTTGTAGAATCCATTCTCAAGAGTAGAAAGATTGTTTTTTCCCCTTTATCTGGTAAATGTTACTAAATATTCTAAATATTTAAAATGAAAGAACAAATGCTCTGTTTTTAAATATGCAAGACCTTTATACATCAGGTTGCTTAGACAAAATGGACTGGCATGCCCCATCTCCAACTTTCCTAAGATTGTGAATCGAAACTGGAAAGGATAACTGCATGATTTAAAATATTCTTAACAGTGTTTGAGCATAACAGTTTTTGATATGGGAGCCCAGGTAAACCCCTTTTGTGTTGTGATTTCTTTTCTAGGTTTTAAAACTGGATATACAAACATACCTTTAGTAAAGCTTTTTAGTTAATTCCCATCAGCAATCACCAGGCTAATTATCATAACATAGAGACGGGCTTAGTTGAACCAAAGTCTGTGTACATAGGATTAAACCTATAAATGGTTTTACTTAGATAATGCTTAACTGCTTGTTGGAAGGGTGAGAGAATGGATTGTCAAAAAATCAACAGTTGAACCTCAGACTTCATTATACCAAA
Source organism: Avahi laniger (assembly GCA_963575035.1). Lineage (NCBI taxonomy): Eukaryota > Metazoa > Chordata > Mammalia > Primates > Indriidae > Avahi > Avahi laniger. The sequence goes on from CAUYSK010006532.1 coordinate 35,988, forward strand.
CTTTTCTTCTTTTACTAGTTTTTACTGAGCTGACAGTGACATGAGACATGCAGATAATCCCTAGGATGCAGGATTAAAGCAAGGGTGCACTAGATACCCAGATAATATCACTGGAAGGGGTTGTTTGGGGTTGTGTAAAGGATACCATCATGCATTTCTGGGCTTTTGAGCGATAATTTCAGGCTCTCCCACCTTGATGAATATAACCCTTAATTTCTTCTAACTTTCTGTAGAAGACAAGCCTCTTAGGAAACCTGCAGTTTCATCAGTTTTGCAGCAGGAATAGGGATTGTTACCTAGTGATCTGAACTTGTAGCAATTTGCCCAGTCTTCACTGTGTGAGTCTCAAATTACTTATGCCTAAAACTACAGCAGTAGAAGCAAACTGCATAAGACAGAGAGCTCTTACTAATTGAGGTATGATTAGAATCTTGAATAAAACTATCTATATTCCTTTTCCCTTTGGGTTCCATACAATTTCTCTGAAGCCATTGCAGACCTTTTGGGTGGTTCCTCCAGATGAGTGGCAGAGATGTTGTGAGCAGTGTACACTCCTCCCCTAGGTAAGGTTGTGAGTCTGCCATAGTTGTGGCATCTCGGATACAAGCAGGTACAGTACAAACACTGAGGGCACCTGGTGCCTGACCCAAAGGAGGGATAAGCTCTTAATTTGTTATGTAGAACTTTTGCTCTTAAGTATTTTAAAATAGAGAAATATTTCTATGCTGATGCTTGCAGTACTTTGGTTGCATTAGACTGGATTAAAATGGAAAACGATGTCCTATGTATGCTCTGAATAGGGTGGATAATGATGTTCTATGAGGTGATCACCAGCTATACACTAAATTCTTGTTGTTACAGAATTCTGCAAAACCATGGGTTCCAGACTCTTTTTTCCCCTGCATCTGTTCCTTTTCTCAATACTTTTTTGAAATTCAAACTCAAAAACATTGCCAGCCCTTCTAGTCCTCTTGGAAGGGCCCCTCCAGGTCGGGGCTTCAATCCTGTGAAAGATGGTTACCAAACGTCACCAGGTTGACTGCTGGGATTGGCGTGGGTATAAGAAGAATGGGAAGAGGCTGGCTTTGAAAATGTGTCTTCTCAAATGTTGACACTGCTCCCCACTGCCATTCAACTGCATTCCATTGTCCTCTTCCTCATTGGTTGCTTTTTATACCAAATCTCAAGTGGGCTGAGCTCTGGGACGAGGAACCGAGATGCCTCTGGACACGCACCAGCAGCGGGTGCAGTGAGGGCTTGCTAGCTTCTCCCTAAGCTCCTAAAACACACAGCTGCGGCCAGGGGCTTGTTGAGGTTACCGAGTTTCTGTACAGTCTGCTTCCAGTCTTGTGTATTTTCTCTGGAGTGTTGTTTTTGCAGTGCAGGGTGAGTCGGTGTGGGTGTTTGAATGCTGCTGTTTGCTGTTTTTTAAAGGCCTTCTAGCCCTCCCATGGGGTTGCTGCAGCAGGAATTCTTACCTGTGCTTCAGCCCAGCATACAGACTGCTGACAGGTACCAAGTGGAACAAACACCTGCTCATAGTGTGCTGTTTGTCAACATGTTTACTGCCCATGGTTTTCTGCTCTTTGTTCCTCAGTGCTCTTTTTCATGCTTTATTTATTTTTTTAATTTGTTCCGCATTCCTTGGCAAACCATCTGGTTGTAATATTGTAACATTTCTTATTTTTTTCCATAAGTTGCCAGTGTGTTTGTGTTCGATTTAAAAATCATTATGGATCTGGAAAAAAATTAAAGTTATATAAAATTGTATTAGATTAAGTACACATTCGATTAGGTGCTAAAGTATGATTCTCTTTTGATAAAACTTAAGGCTTTTGGTCATAAATATTTAAGGGTGCTGAAGTTTAAGTAGATTTTTATTTCTGGATTTTCATACTAATGACCAGTGCTGTTTGGGGTCTAAATAGCATCAGTATGGCTTTTCCTGCCACTGATGCTGTTTTTTCAGACCTTACCATTCTGAACTGAAAATATTTGATAGGCTGGAATGCCATATTTCTTAGCTGGTTTTTCTTATCCTTAAACCATAAAAACTGACTAGTTCTCTTCTTCATTTAAACTACCAGAGGGATGATAGAGGCTCTAATATCGATATAATTGAGTAGTGCCACTCTTTACTTATGGAAACAATAGGATTGGACCATGATCGGCAAGACGTTACATTTACTTATATTTTTAGTAGTATTAAGCCCTTTAGCTGACTCTGCAAATGCCAGTAACTTCCACTTGCTCAGAGGGTCAACTCCAATTTGGGGTTGCAGCCTGGAACTTAGGAGAGCAGTGTCTCAGGGCAGCATAAAATTGCTTGTGTCTGTTCCCAGTGGGACTTAGCCTTGACCTCACTGACACTGTATCCAGATCACTGAGCTACCGACCCAGACTTGACTAGAAATGTTCACAAAGAACTGCATTTTCTCTATGGCCCTGCTGTTTTCTGGCACAGTTCTTTATGTCAGAAAACATCTCTGGGCATTGTATAGTGTTCTGTAATAGCTTTACTTGTCTAACAAAGCCTGATTTTTTTTCTTCTATTGCACTGCAACATTATGACTCCTATTGTTCTTATTTTATATGATTGTGTAAGTTTTAAAAAACACATTTTAGAGTGCTTTCAACAGTTTTATTTTGCCCAATACTTAAAAATCAAGTTTAAGTCCTTGTTACTTTGTCTGAGGGAAGTTAGGCAGTAAGGTGGGGAACGGAGGTTCTATTTGTTGAAATCCACCAAATTGCTGAACTAGTAGTTAAAACTCCTTTCCTCTAAATGAGCTGAGTGGTTTTGATAGATTTTTCTTTTCCTTTCTTTATCTTGTGGTCTTCAGTTTTCCAGGATTTCGTTTGTAATTTCCTTTTCTAAAGCACAACCTTTGGGGCATTGTGAGAGACATTTTGCTTGTGCCCAACTGACACTTCCACACATGTGCAGGTCTCCTCTGAGCATCTGGACAGATGTGGTCTCTGGGGATTCTGCCTCCCTCTCCTGACCTGGGCCAGATTCTTGTCTCAGGAGCCCCCAACCCTCCCTGCGTTTTCTCAAACAGATGAGAGTATGGATGGCGCAGCACCTTAGAGGAGCTGCCCTGTTCTGGCGTCCTGGGAGAGAGAGGAGTTCACAAGCCCCGCAGCTGTGCAGAACGCAAACCTTTCTGAGCTTGTCAGGGAACTCACTTGGGTGACTGGCTCTTTCTGGTTTCCCTCCTCCCTGCTGCTGCCTCTGGAGAGTCTGCCGCCCAGCTGGACACGAGTGCTTTGTGGCCAGTGTGGACTGGACCCATTAGGCCCTAAGTAACCGAATCGTTCCCAGTCAGCAGTAGGGATGCATGACATCAGAGCTTCAGGAATTCAAAAGCAAAGCAGGTCGCATTTTACCCAACACGTAAATGCTTGAAACAACCTTTTCTAGAGTGGGGAAAATATCTCTCTAGTTTTAAGTCTTTCTAAGAAGGAATGGGCTGGAATGTTTATTTGGTTGCAGCTTTTCTTTTTTTCTTTTAAAAACGTGTTTTACTTATTTATATTTAGATAAGAGGCAGGCTTTATTCCTACCAAGTAGCAGTGATCAGTGATGCTGATGCTAACCCCTGGTCTTCATCTGTTTCCCTGTCGCTGACCTCAGGCACCACACGGTAACTCGAGGCATCACCAAAGGCGTGAAGGAGGACTTCCGCCTGGCCATGGAACGCCAGGTCTCCCGCTGTGGTGAGAATTTGATGGTGGTACTGCACAGGTTCTGCATTAATGAGAAGATCTTGCTCCTTCAGACTCTGACCTGACTGGAGACCTTGCCACCAGAGACAGCTCGTAGCTGTAAAATTTTGGATGAAGACACACAGCACTGATACATGTTGCTCTTACAACTCTTGAAAAGAAGAAGACCATCTGAGTTCTCACTCCTTGGTTGCTTAAAAGTAGTTCCCAAGAGTCTGAAAAGCTATTCTATTTTTAAGAGTCATTTGTTTTTGTAATTTTTGTAAAACAAAAAGAATCAATCTGTTTTGTAAATAAAAATCATCCTAAAATTTGAAGTTTTTGAAAATTTGTTTTAATTCCTTCGAGTCTCTGAACAGGGGTGCATTTTTCTTCTACGTTTTGCAATCATATAGCAAGGGGAAAAAATCCAACACAATTGAATTGAGTAGTGAATTTCATTGATGTAGATACTTAAGGCACATACCTTCCATGATCTCAAGATTTTATTTTCCATCATTAGGCTTTGGTAAATATTACATACAACATAATATTAGACTCTGTCTTTTGAGAAGTTTTAATACCAAAGTCTTTATGTAAATGAACCTGAGCCTGTCCTCTCCTCCACTGACAGTCCCCAGGAAGAAGCAGTGCTGGGGACCTGCACAAAAGCCCAGGACAGGAAGTAGAGGGCAAAGGTATGGTGACAGAGGAGCTTCCTCTTTGTCAGGCCACAGAGGGGCCCTTCTGCTGTGCCAGGGCCACCCACTGGGGCTTTTTTACAGGGGCTTTGGAACCATGGGCTTCATGCCCTGGCTCTGCCCCGTCCTTTACTTGCTATGCAACTGTGGGCAGTTTAACTTCCCTGTGCCTTAACCTCTTTGTCTGGAAAATGAAGGTAATAGCTCTTCCCTCCCAGATGTTGTAAGGATTAAATGTTACTCCACGTGAAGTGCTGGGAAGAGTGCCTCGTACGCACATGGTTAGTGCTGGCCAATGTTAGCTATGAGGTTTACCTCTTTTTTGCTGTTCATGAAATAATATATCAGGCAAACATCAAAACCATTTGTTTCTAGGGGCTGTGTAAGAAAGAAAGAGCTAAGAAGTTCAGTGACTTTGCATAAAGTCTTAGAAATTTTTTCTAAATAAGATCCTTTTTACAAATATATTCAAATCAAGAAAGTGGTTTAAATAATAGACGTTTGATCTCAAAAATATCAATTAGCTCATTTTGAAGTGTTTATCAATGTAATCATATGAGTTTATTACAAATATATTTACGTGTGTGTGTGTGTGTGTGTGTGTGTGTGTATTTTAGAGACAAGGTCTCTTGTGTTGCCCAGGCTGGAGTGCAGTGGCATGATCATAGTTCACTGCAACCTTGAATTCCTGGGCTCAAGGGATCCTCCTGCGTCAGCCTCCCTCGTAGCTAGGACTATAGGTGTGCACCACCACGCCTGGCTAATATTTAACTTTTTGTACACACAGCCCAAACAGAAACACAGGGAAAGGCTCACCTGAGGGAAAGTGGACGTGAAAGCAGCTCAGCTCGGGTGCACCAGACGCATTCTCCCCACCAGACATCCCCCCCCCGCGCCACACACACGCTCGCCCAGAATCAGCACACAGGCAGTTCCTGAGGCTGAGGACGCCCCTCGGGTGCACGACACATTCCCCTCACCAGACATCCTCCCGCCCCGCCACACACACGCTCGCACAGAACCAGCACACAGGCAGTTCCTGAGGCTGCGGGGTTCTGCCCTGGCAGGACGCCCCTCTGGGAACACAGCAGCCACGCGCAGTCCAGCCCTCCAGGTCACGGGGCAGAACTTTCGGGGAGACTCACAGACACATTCCTGAGGCACGCGTGAGGCGACAAAGGGTCCCTCGGTGCGCCCACGCGGCTCCTGACGAGGTTTCTGGGGCCTGGCCAGCCCTCCTCCATGCCTAGGATCCAAGGACCTTCCCCTCCAACAGTTCCAGAACCCAGCGGGACACAGGCTACAGTGGGCTCCGCCTGGTCAGGCCGCAGGCGCAAGGTCTCTAGGCAACCAGACGGGCGGCCTTTGTGACGTCAGCGCCACGCGCATGCGCAGTCCCGAGGTCTGCTGGGACTCCCGGATGTCAGGCTTTGGGATTGGGGAGACACAGGTGGGGTGTCCGGGGTGGGCCAGGAGGCTGCGGCCGGACCCAGGGCCAGACTGTAGCCATCCTGTTCTCAGGACCCCTTGTAGCAGAGCTCTGGGTGGGTTCCTGGTGGAAGCCCAGCTTTGTGGTGAGGGGTGAACAGTCGAGGCCTCTTTGGGTCATTTCTCGGGTTGGATGGTGTGGACGGGAGGAGTCACATGGTGGTGAGGATGTAACGGGGGGGGGGGAGCATGGGACCATTGGGGCACAAGAAATTACCTGAGTCCCCAAGTACATGAGTCAGCTGAAATTAGACTACCCATGTGTCCACTGCCTCGGCCTACAGGGTGTTGCCCTGGTCTCACAACCCAGGGGCCCCTGCTTGTCCCCACGGCTTTTCAGGAAAGGTGAAACATGTACCTAGGCAAGCCCAAGGGACTGCAAAGGTGACCACAGGTGGGCCACACGTGGAACTCGGATCACAGAAAGGCAGGTGGAGCGAGTGTTTCAGAAGCAGGACTGGGATAGCCCTAGACTGACAATGACCACAAGGTCTGCTTCCCAGGGGCACTGAAGACCCCAAGACAGGGAGGAAAAAGCAAAGCCTACCTGAGACAGCAGAGGCCTCTACTGCCTCATAGGCAGGTTCTGGGAATCTTGCCAGAAGGCAAAAGAGCTTTCTGAGAAGTGCAAACAGTCCCACCTTCAACAACTGGGACCACTACCACCCCCTCCACCTGCACCCACCCAATCCCTACCCTCTTCTCAGTGAGACACAGGGCAGCCAAAGGATTCTGCACAGGTACGCGGATCCTCCACCCTTGTCCCCGGGAACACAGGAAGTAGGTGTGTACCCTCAACAACGAAAAGGAAAGTGTAGCTAAAATAAAACACCACAGTTATTAAAAGGCAATGGCCAGCCAGAGTGGGCTACACGGAAGCTGCAATACTCTTTATATTACAATATAAGTGCTTCAGGCTGTTAATTTATTACTGATTATTTCGATAGCCTCAAAGAATTACCCAGCTTTCTCCAATGTTAATTTTTTTCTTTCTTGTAGTAGATTTATATACCTAATACCCTATTAAATATAAGAAAGAAAGAAAAATCATATCGCAGGAAGAAAATACTTCTGGGAAACCTAAATGCTTGATATTTAATTACAGTCCTTTTATGCCATTTCTCTTCTCCCATTTTTTAAACTGCAAAAGAGATTTTATTGCCCCATTTTAACAAATGAGTTTTCAAAGTAAACTTAAAAATTTTTAACACTGAAAACTTCACCAATCATGTGCAGTGTATAGCACAAGGAGCTTTCAAATTTAACTCAGCTGTGTGTAAACAGCATTCACATCAAAAATGGAACATTATCATCTCCTTGGAAGCCCTCTATGTGCCCCGTAAAATCAGTATCTTACTCCAAAGATATCCGCTATTCTGACTGCTAACACCATAGATTAATTTTAACTGTCTCTGAATTTCATTTAAGTACTCTTCTTTCACCCTGCGTTCGTTTTGTGAGCTACATTAATGTTGGGCATGTAGCAAACTTTTCCTGTAAATGGCCCGATAGTAAATATTTTAGGCTTTGAGGGCCTAAATTTCAGTCTTTGTTGCAACTAAACTCCACCACTATAGTGCAAAAGCAGCCATAGACAATGTGTAAATAAATGAATGAGCTCAGCTGTCTTCCAATAAAACTTTATTTACAAAATAGACAGTGGGCCAGGTTTGGCCATTGACAAAGCCCTATACCATGATTAATTCTATCTATTGTTATTGGGAATTTGGGTATCTTCAATTTGGGGCTGCTATAGTCTTATACATGTATTTGGATGCACATGTGTATGTATGCATGGGCACAGGGTATCTGTAAGTCATTTTAATAGAAATTGCCAAGGAGTTTTCCAAAGTTGTGCCATTTCACTCCAGGATGCAGAGGCAGGCCTATAAATACATTATTTTAATCATTTAAAAAAATCTGTCTTTGCTGTATCTGGAATCTTTATGGGTAGAAAAGCAAGAATCTATGGATGGGGAGGAGCATTTGGGGATGACCTCGAATACAGGAAGGCTGTTGAACTGATCTTTGATGGCAGGTAGAGGCCCCCACCTCTTGGGGAAAAAAATTCAAACTCATTGTATCACAGGCCTTCTGTGAATCGCTGCTGGCTACTGCTACATTCCTGTTTCCTACCACTCTCTCCTTCCACCAAATTCCAGCCTCAGGGGCCATCTTTCTGTTCCTTGAACACACCAGGCTGGTATTCTCTTCTGTGCTGCTATGGTTCAGCTTGCTTTTCCTGGAAGGCTTTTCCTGCAGAGCTTCCCTGGCATCGGTCTTTAGCACTGCCCAGCTCTCTGACTATCCCCATGCAAAACAAGCCTGAATAATGCAAGACTCAAAACATCCAAAAAACTACTATGATATCCTCAAGGAAATGTGACAGGATTTTGCATCCATTAACTATGAGCAGCATGCTATTAAAAGAAGAACTGGAGGAGAATAAATATAGCTCTCGGAAATTATATATGATAGCCAAAATGAAAAAAAAAAAAGAAGAAACAAAAGATGAAGACATAGAACATTCCCAGAAAAAATAAACAATAGAATAAAGAAATGGAAAAATAGGAAAGAGGAGAACATTAGAAGATAAAATATAGGAGGTATAACATCCTATCCATGGGAGTTCCAAAAAGAAAGGGCAAGGAAAATGTGGGGAGAAAATTAATAAAGGAAGAATACAAGAACATTTCCTAGAATTGAAGAGCATGAGTCTTCAGATCAAAAGAACTCACCAAGTACTCAGCACAATTAATGATAAAAGACCCAAAGCAAAGAAAAACAGTCATTTCCATGGGAATAGAGGTGCTAAGCACATTCTGAGAAGGAAAAAAGATCACTTTCTAAGAAACAGGAAACAGAAAGCCACTGAATATTGAATCAAAGATAAAAGAGAATGTCAACCTTCAAAAATCCTGGGGAAATATTTTCAACTAATAATTATATACCCAGCGAAATATGAATCAGGAATGATGGTAGAATAAGAACATACTAATTCTTACAAGGACTCAAAAAGAATTCACATCTCATGCCCTCTTTCTTAGGAGGTTATCAGAGGATATGCTCCAAAGAGAAGGAAAACATGTGGTTCAGGAGGGAACTACAGGAAGGTGGTTGAGAGAGGTCCCAAGACGAAAGATACTGAGTCGGCCCAAGAGCTGCAGGTCCCAATATGAGGAGGCAGAGGGAAGGTTCCAGGAGGTCTCCATGAAAAAATACAATATCTAATAGGTGTAAGCATTTAGAGATAAACTACTAACAGGAGTATGAGAAAATTAACATGTTCACAGGAAATTATACAAACGAGGACAATCCAGGAAAAGCAAAGGGTACGAGAAAGGTAATAAAGTGATATTAAGAGACTCAGAAGGAAGGAGTAACACAATACTGTAATATCATAATGTAATAAAATCTGTTACCGAAAACTCGGGCACTTGTCCATGAGGCCGAATCAGAAGAACAAGGACAAGCGGTTTGGGAAGGAAGGATGTTTCTATTACTTTGCCGACAAAGGAGGAAAAATGGTAGACGTTCTCCTCTCAAAATCCAAATTTCCTGAACATAGGTAGACATACAGAGGTTTTAAAGGCAGGGTTCTCAGCTTCAGGCAATTACTGTGGTTAATTATTCTTTCTAATCATCTCATCTCTGCCAAAGACAAAGTCTGTGAACTCCACCAGCTGCCCACCTGGGGGGGCTGGCACCATCTGTGAGTTTTAACAAAAGACTTCACCTGCCTCAGGGACACAAGTCAGGCTGCAGTTCCCAAAAAGAGTTGGGGCGGTTTTAAAGAGACAGAAAATCTCCCCCCCCCCCAGGCCATTCCCTGTTACAAAACCCCAGCCTGATTTAAACAAAAATTCCCACGTGACTATTTAGTTTGATGGGGGGAAGGGAGCAGGGAGACCAGACAGTCATTTATAATAACATGAAATTGATGGACTATGTCTAGAATTGATGTATCAAAAGCAGCAGTCTGAGACTATTACCAAATGATGTATAAAGATAAATATAAGAAAACACAGTTCAAAAGGTCGAAAGAGGTTACCTCTAGAGAGTAGGAGATGGGAAAGAGAGAGAAAGAGTGTGGCTGTAGACTATGGTTTTTTGGTCATATGTTATTTAATTATACTTTATTTTTAAAACATGCTCCATGTTCTGTTTTTTCAAAAATTTGTGTTAAAAACCTATATTTTAAAAAGTATTCGGATCCTTAAATTCTTTGTAATAAACCAGTAATAATAAAGTGCAATAAATAAATAAATAAGTTCAAGATACCCCCTTTGCAAAGAAAGAAAATGAAGTGTTACATGATCACCAGCAGATGGCACTATTGTCTGCATCTCAGAGAGAGCATCCCTTTTCCTGTCACCTGTATGTCTCTAAACTGATTTAATTACATTGAATTGTGTAGCATTTGCATCACCAGAAATGAGTTCAAACTGATTGATTTTTGCTGAGAAAAATTGTTTGCTTCTGTAGAGTTTAGGCAATCACAAACATTTCTATAGTGACTGCACTCAACAGAAATGATCAAATTATCTAATACCACTAAATTTTTTCCTGATATTTTTCTCTTGTAAACCAGAGATGAATTCACTAAACTCTTCCCTTTTTCATAAATATTTGCCTTCCAGGAAAACCAGCACATTTTCACAGAGCCAGCTAATTTATTTACCTACTTAACCTGACAGTTCATTAAAAAGTATCAAATTTTGAAAGCACAAATGCTATTGGTTATGAAGACACAATTTGGAACTGAATTACGCTGATGGCGAGGAGTAAGATAAAGGCTTGAATTGAGTTTACCTAATTCCACCTCTATTAGCTCTACGTGATACTGAAACTAGGTCTCGAAGCAACAGCAAAGACTGATTGATTGAGCAGTGGTTCCTGAATGCTACTCACCTGCAGCTGCCTTATCAGTGCCTTTCCTGCCTGGCTCCTGCAGTGTGCTCACTCCCCCACCCTGCTCCCTCCCCACACTTGCTCTCTGGCCTTGCCCTTCATTGTGGTTCCTCCCACCTGTCACCCACTCCCTGACAGTTGTCACTCATTGTCTCTGAGGCACCCACTCTTTCCTCCATTGAGCAAACAGTATGTTCTCCAACATTTTGTCTTTCTGCTGGAATTCATCTGACGTCTTTCCTCCTAGTGTGTTTTTTCTGTGTTGGTAATTGTGTGTCTTGCTCTCTCTCTCTCTGAGGGGCAGGGACAGGGTCTTCCGTATTTCTTGGGCTATTCCTCTGAGCTGGACTGTGCAACCTCTCTTTCGTCGCCTGGGCATTCTCATGGGTTCAGTGACAACATTTGAGCCCCCACACAAACAGAGAGAACGTGCACAGAGGACTGAGAAAATAGTAAAGAGATAGACAAAGGAAAGTCACCACAGTGCTCACAACAAGCATTTGGTGAGTACAGAAACCAACGAAAACCAAAATGGTTTTTTTTTAGCTGGTACGGAATAACTTGGTATTGGTCAATGGCAGAGGTATTTTTGCCTCAGTTTTAAAATGAGCTGTGTAAATAATGACACCTGAGCTGAACAGGAGCCAGCTGGGACTAGAATTAGAAAGAACAGGGGAGTATGAGGAGACAGGTGACCTCACTACCTTGTCCACACCTCACGAGTAAGTGATCTTAAGTCTCTTTTAACCTCAGTTTCTCAGGACCTATTCCTTTAACTATAAAAGTGGTAATATACATGCCTGTAGCCATAGCCTCTGGCCCAGGAGAAATCGTTTTTTTTTTTTTTTCCTTTTTTAGAAATAGTCTCTCACCCCGTTGCCCAGGCCGGAATGAGTGATGCAATCATAGTTCACTGTAACCTCGAACTCCTGGGCTCAGCGATCCTCCTGCTTCAGTCTCCCAAGTAGCTGGGACTACAGGCATGCGCCACCGTGCCTGGCCAATTTTTAAATTTTTTGTAGAGACGGGTCTTGCTACATTGCCCAGGATGGTCTTGAACTGCTGGTCTCATACAGTCTTACCACCTTGGCCTCCCAAAGTGCTAGGATCACAAGCATTAGCCACCGTGCCCAGCCAGGGGAAATCTTGATTTCCCATTTTTAAGATCTATGATTTTAACATACAGCTCTCACAATTCCCTTAAATTGGCACACAGTAAAGAGCTTCTGGAAAGAAAGGTACTTGATAAAATATTTACTCAGGGATTAAAGCATCATTTTGTATAAATATAAGCATATCCTTTGTCCCACTAGAGGAAATTGGGGCAATCTGGCTCCAGGCCATGGTGATAAGAAATGCGACTTTGTACTTCCCTAGACAACGATCGTGTCTTTGACTCGGGTCTGGCGGAACTCACCTGATTCCAAAGGTGGGTCTGGTCCACAAAACTGTTTGGAATCATCCCATGTCTTCCACAGTCATTGGGTGGGATTATTAAATCACTCCCTTAGTGTGATGCATGGATTCATTCGAAAAACATCTGTACTCCTACTCTGTGCAGGGGCTTTGCTCACTTCTGATAATATCTGGAGGTATGGAAAACAAGGAGACATGGCCTTGCTTCCCATGGGAATAGAGACAGCAGAGAGGCCTTGAGAAACCCGCACTGAGCGAGAGCCTTAAAAACTAGAAATGGGGAGGGGCTGACAGTCGGGGGTTCCTCCCATTAACATCTAAGACAGCACACAGATGCCCCACACACCAGTCAGGTCTGTTCAGTTAGTATTTCCTCCTTTTTGTTTCTTTTGCTCAATAAAATTAAGTGTTTTTTTAAAAAAATAACAAAAAACAACTGGTCTTAGAAATATCAGGATTATATATCATGTGGGTTAAAATAAATTGACATACATTCTTTTAACATGTTTATTGAGCTACTACTATGTGCAAGGCATTGTTCTGGGTGCTAGGGATACAGCAGTGAGGCAGGCAGAATGACTCAGAAGGAGCTTGTGTTCTGGGAAGGGAAGATGATCAATCAATCAATCAGTCAATTAATATGCTAACAAGAAAAATTTCACATAGTGGTCAGGGAGCACAGATATTTAATGACTGGACAGCTACTTTATGTGTTTAAGTAGGCATTTTAGGCTGAGATTTGAATGAAAAGAAGAATGATAATTATAAGGAGATTGGAGAAAAGTACATTCCAGGCATACTCCAGGCTAAACTGATGGTACAAATGTCCTAATACTGTACGAAAATCTAGAACCTCAGGCAGGTCCCTGTATCTGGAGAAAATGCCAGGGAAGGAGGCAGAAACCAGGCTGTGTCAGACTTAGAAAGTTACTCTGCAAGTTGTGTTTGTTTTTGAGACAGGGTCTTGCTCTGTCACCCAGGCTAGGGTACAATGGTATCATCATAGCTCACTGCAACATCAAACTCCAGGACTCAAGCAATCCTCCTGCCTCAGCCTCCCAAGCAGCTGGGACTACAGGCACGCACCACCACACAGCAAGTTTTTCTTATTTTTTGTAGAGACAGAGTCTTGCTATGTTGCCCAGGCTGTTCTCAAACTTCCTGGCCTCAGGCAATCCTCCCACCTCAGCCTCCCACAGTATTGGGATTACAGGCATGAGCCACCACACCTGGCCTCACTCTGCGAGTTCTGATGCTGGCATTTTTGATGTTTGTGCGCATGTACGCAAAGACAAGGAGGTACAGCGCGAATTGCTTCCTGGCCGACAGCAATGGAAGATGCATCCTAATTTCAGAGTTGTCAAAGCATTAAAAAAAAAGTACACCTTTGAATTAATGAAATATAGTGCTTTAGATGTGTTGCAGCAAGTTCTATTTTAAGCTGTCTTTGTTCAATCTTTTGTGAAGCACACTATCATTTCCTTGTTATTCTTTCTTATAAATCCAGGTACTTAGAATGAAGCTCAAATATAATGAGAATGCTTACCCAGCATGGTGAATAGATTATTTTAATAGTAATTGGCGTACCTGAAAAACCAAGTCTAAATTGTTGAAACTGAAATTGAAATCAAATAAGATGCTCAGATAAGCTTTTTACCAAGCTCACTTTAGGGTGCAAAGATAAATCTTTATCAATGACTTTATCAAGTCTTATCAGTTGCTATGTAAATTCAGTTGCTCAAGAGAAGATGTCTATATGCTTAGCATTAGCAGAATTAATAGACTTATTTCTTTTAAAAAAAAAATAGGTGTAAATTAGGATGACCAGTCTGGAACAAGGGGCGAGATTTTGTCAGCAAGAAGTTTGGGGACAAAATTATTTTGTCAAATCCTTTCCAATTCCACTTCCACTCCAGCAGCCAGAGAGAAAATCTATGCCACAAGTCAGGAGAACCTAAAACATTTCTAGGTGACTCAGAACGAATTGCAGAGAGTTGACAAACTTGAAAATATAGACAATCGGCTCAATATTAACTTTTTCCAGTTCCCCTGGTATCTAGACCTTGGCAAGCAGCACTACGCTGGGTTTAATGATTTGGGGGTTGCTAATGCACTACGACTCTAAAAGATAATTGCTAGTACAAAGCACTGCATGTTGAAGTGTGAAATGAACTTAGAGGCTGGAAGTATCGTTGTATTCTAGTTCGGTACATAAAAGAATGCGGCCCAGAAAGTGGGTAGGAATTCTTGGGTTTGTGTATTTAATTAAGGCCCCCCTTTACCTAAGTGGGGGTTGGGGGCTGAGCCGGACCAAGCCAGCAGGTGGATGCTGTAGTCTCATGGTTGCAGATGGATGATTCTGGATGCATTCTGCCCACTTCTCGGGAGATCACAGGACAACGAAGCCCTCGTTTCTCCCAACTACCACCTCCCATCGGACACTCCTACATTGGCTTTCGTCTTTCCCTCTTCACTCTCCACTCCCTACCTCCTACTTGCTTTGATCGGCTCCTGCAGGAGAGTTCTATTGCTGCATAACAAATTACCACACATTTTTTACCAGCGTGAAACTCATTACCTGTTTTATAGGTCAAAGGTCTGAGTGGGTTTGACTAGGTCTTCTGCTTAGGATCTCACTAGGCTGAAATAAGGTTGTCAGCCAGGCTGGGTGCTTTTCTGGAGGCTTCCGGAAAGAATCTGCTTCCAAGCTCGTTCAGGTTGTTGGCAGAATCCAGTTCCTTGCAGTTATAGGACTGAGGTCTGTGTTTTCTGTTGGCTGGGGGTCATTTTCTGCTTCTTGAGGCTGCTCTCTGGCTCCTTCCACCTGTCTCCCACCATTACGAAAGCCTGCGATGGCACGTCACCTCCTTTCATGCTTTGAATCTCTCTGAATTCTCCTTCTGCAATCAAGCAGAGAAAACTTTCTGCTTTAAAGGGCTCATGGTATTAGATTAGGTGTACCTAGATGATCTTCTTTTGATTAACTCAAAGCCAACAGATTAGTAACTCAATTCCACCTGCAAAGTCCTTTTGGCTACATAATGTTAACATAATTCCAACCATGATACCTCATCATATTCATAGTCCCAGGAATTAGGGTGGAAAATCCTGGGGAATCATCTTTAGAATTCTGCCTATGATCCCTCCCAGCCAAACTACTTGTACCCAAATCCTTGCCTCAGGCTCTGCTTTCAGGAGAACTCAAAGTAAGATATTCCGTAAGTAACAAATGAGTGCTCTTTAAAATTCTAGTTGAGCTTTCTACTATTCCAACTAAATTCAAGATTTTAGAGATGTTTACTAATTTTGTTGTCTTTTTCATAACTGGAAACATGTAAGAGAAATAAGTATAATAATGAAACAATTTCTCAAGCTTCATTAAGAATGTTCGAGCTATTTGAACCTAACAAAGGCTGACAGTTCCTTGCCTTTTGATCTTCTAATATTACACTACATCTTACTTTATATTTTATATGCTTTCTTTTTGTCTCTAATCTACAAGATTGACTGCATTATCTCATTTACTCTTTACAAGAAGCCTGAGAGATGTTTTTTGCCCTGATTTTATAGACAGAAACCAGGGCTCAGACAATTTCAGAAAATTTCTCAAGGTCGCACAGCTAGTCATGGTAGAAATTGGATGAAAATCCAGGTCTGTCTGATGCCAGATGCCTACTCTTCCTACTTCACCTTGCTGCCCTCCAAAATTAAGCAAATTAAGCAAATTAATCAGATAACCTGAGAGTAGGAGGTTTTGCACAGCCCCAGATAGAAATACACTTTAAGTGGTTGAGTTAGAGAAAATAACAACATTTAATGCACACTGGCTTTATAGAAATTACAGGGCATAGTAATGATCCCAGATTATAGTCCTGATTTTCTCTGGCAGGACTTCATCTAGAAAATTCAACAAACCTCAGAGAAACACAAACATACCCCTGTAAGAGTTTCCAGGGTTTCCTTTTAGCAAACCTGTTCATTAAACAGCAATCTATTACTTGTAGAATAAAAATAACTCATTCTCAGGCGTATGAACAAATGTTTCCCCACAGATATCTCTTTCTAGAAAATTTTACATGTTGTTTCTTTTGAGGGAAATTTAGAAAGTATTAACTACACAAAAGTCAAAGCAAGATAGCAAGATGTTTGGAATTTTATTGACTTCAAATGATGGCATGAGAACCTTAGCTAGCTGGACACTTAATTTTGAAAAAGAATGTCTCTAAAAGGCAGAAAGTAGATTGAATTTGAAAATTAATTGTTGCTTCGAAAGTTGTTTCTGCTTTAGTGAAGTTTTATTTTCCATATGAGACTTTCTTGTCCTATCGAGGATCAAGGTCATTCTTGAGAGGAGGGGGATTTTCTCTAAACTCCAAATAAATCAAAAGGAAGGAAAGAAGGAAAGAAGAAACAAAAAGAAGAGTAAGGGAGGGGGAGGAAAGAGATTCTTGTTTATGAATAAAGCAGAACAGTGAATGATTTACTTTAAAATTTGTGATGGCATTAATTTTATAATTACAGTTGACCTTGAACAGTTGAACTTGATCTTGAACTGTGCGGGTCCACTTACATACAGATTTTCTTCCAGCTTTGGAAAGTGGAACACACCTTTGGAAGCTGCCACACCTGAGGCAGCAAGACCAACCCCTCCTCTTCCTCTTCCTCCTCAGTCTTCTCAATGTGAAGATGATGAGCACGAAGATCTACATGATGATCCACTTCCACTTAATGAATAGTAATTTATTTTCTCTTGCTTATGATTTTCTTAATAACATTTTCTTTTCTCTTACTTTATTGTAAGACTACAGTCTATAATATATATAACATACAAAGCATGTGTTAATCGACTGTTTGTGTTATCAGTAAGGCTGCCGGCCAACAGTAGGCTATTAGCAGTTAAGTCAAAAGTTTTGTGTAGATTTTCAGTTATGTGGGGATCAGTGTCCCTAGCCTCCTTGTTGTACAAACTGCATTTTTGTTTTGGAAGTAGGTATGTGCACACACAGGTACGTGACAGAAATATGCAGTGCTTTCAGATGCAAAATGCTCTGGTAGAATGGAGCACCTTGAGTTGTTACCCTCATTTACCTTCGCAGTGAAGGAGAGTGTGAATGATGTGTTACAGAACTAGCAAGATCTTTCTACAATATCTCTGATAAGTGATTCTTCAACCAAGATTTAAACTTCTTAAAGGACAGAGGAATGATGACCTCTAGCTGCACCTCTCTCGTCTTTGAGTAACTCTCTTAAAACATTCTTTCTTGTACTGAGTCACACTCTACCTCCAGATAGTGCCTACCAGTACTACCTAGCTTTATCTGTCTGGCTTTCTTTCACAGGGAGGAAATTCAGGAATGGGACTAAGGATAGGTGAGGGTGCTCTCTTCCAATATTTCAAGACCCATTATGTGATAGAGAAATTGTACTTGTGTGCTAAGACCATTGTGATCTATGAGTAAAAGCTATGGAAAGGCTGAAGAAACACTGAAACCACCATTACTGTCCAACAATGTAATAAGCTGCCTGGGAAAACGCTGAGTTTCTCATTACTGGAGGTATTCTAATTGAGGCCTGATGGCCAATTGTCAGGGTACTATGGAAAATGATTCTCTGTTACGTGGAATATTGTGTCTTACCAACTTCCTCTGACTTACTACGCTGTTGTGCTTTCTGGATTACAACTCAGTACTCAACACTTTAAAATGATAATAACGATGATAATAATAATAATAATCACTAGCATTTATTTAGTGCTTATATTGTAACAGGCTTTGCACCAAGCATTTTACATGTATCATCTTATTTAATCTTTTCAACGACCCTATGACACAGGTGATATTGTTAGTTTTCTCATATGATGGATAAGAAAACCAAGGCTTACAAAGATTAAGAATCCTGTCTTCCAATTATGAGGATTAAAAACAGATCAGTGGTTGCCAGGGATTGGCAGTGAGGAGAGGGATTGATTACAAAAGGACATGAGAGAAATTTTGGGGGTGATGGAACTGTGTCCTATATCATGATAGTGGTTGCTTGGCTAACTGTACTTATTAGAACTCATACTAAAAAGGGTAAATTTCACAATATAAATTATATCTTAGTAAATCTGAATGTAAAAACCTTGCCTTTGATTATACAGCTAGTTAGTGCTCTTGTGTGTGTGTTAGGACATTTGCAAATTTGGATTCTGAAGTTATTTTCTCCTTGCCCAACACCTATAATTTGGGGAAGGAGCCATATTTGTAACAGTGACACTTGCCCTCCGTTCATAGTCCACGTGGCCAGTACTCCATGGGGATTTCTCTGTCAGAATAATTTTTTCACATTGTACTTTCTTGTGACCGTATTCATCCCTGTAATTCATTTTTTAAATTCAAAGTTTCCAATCTGGCTACACTTGGATTAACTTGAAAGCAGAGACATTTTTTTTATCCCTACAATAGTAAGCTATATAGGTTTAGTATCTTTCAAAGTACATGATTCAGGCAAGATGATTCTTTTCCTCAATAAATAATACTAGGAAAACTGAGGTTTGGATTCAGCATAAGGAAACATTTCCTATAGTCACGTCACTGCTACTGAGAGAGGGACCAGATGCCCATTAGAGCAAGGGTGGCTTACGTCAGAGAACGAAGTATTTCTAAAATCACCTTTAACTGAATTTACCCAAGTTCCCCCCCACCAAATGCTCAATGATGTCTCCAAAGTCATGGGCAAAATTGATTGAATAGACATACAAATATGGTACATTCTGAGAGATAAGACAGGAGTCTCTGGCTTTGTGCCTAATCTCACTCACTTTTCCTTCTCTGCCCATTTTTCTTTTGTGGATATGAAGATTCCTCCCGAGGGTGGTTTAAGGGCAAGATTTTGAGGCAATGGATGAACGAAGTCACTATGAGTAAACAATTTTATAAACGAAGTCTATTTTAATAATTAATATGTCTAATGACATTTTCAAGATCATTTTTTAAATTGCAACTGAAAGTTGTTCCAAGTCAAAATAATCTAAGATGATGAGAATGTTCTTTTTGTTAGTAATGATGAGGGGGAAAAAGGGGGTAAGAGAGAACTCCACCTACACTGGGAAATGTTTTGAAAGGTAAAAAGTGTAATTCCTGTTTTTGTCGCATCTGTTTTGGATGCCTGGGTCAGATCTGGGCATACCATGCTGGTCTCTGAAACTTTACAGAGTCAGCGTGACAATAGACTAAACATGGCCATGAATGCAGGGTGCTAAGATCCCATGGTACTGAAAGCCTTAAGAGAGAGCATGATTAGATACGTAGTGCTCAACGGTGGAGATCCACAAGATTTGGGGCGGCAGCTCTCTGCAGCAAAAGGTGCCCAGATCTCTGCAAGGCAGGCGGCATGACTTAGGGAACATCAGGCAGGGACTCTGGGGTTCTCCTTCCCACCTTAGTGCATGACCTTAAACCACAACGTGTCTAGCTTCCATTTCTTACCTGCAATGTGAGATGCTCACAATCGTTGGAGCAGATTTCAGGACAAACTTGATATCATCTCCATAGCTAATGTATTCAACGTTATAAATTAAATTTCAATCTGACATTGGGAGTGTCTGGAAATTTCCTAGTTTTCAATATTTGCATGGAGTTTGCAATGTCACACCACTGTGAAAATGTCTTTCACGGTTTCCAGCGTCTAGCCAATCAGGGGAACAGCGACCCACTTGAATTGAGTAAGATAAAGACTTACTTTAAAATAGAAAAATATTGCCCCATAGAACTTGTGTCACTGTGAAGACAGAAATATCAGAGAACAGTTTCTTAAAGTTGCTTAATTGTGGTGGAAAAGGTTAAATAAAAAGGACAAATTGCCTAACACGCACTCCCCTCCAAAGCATAAAAGTCGCAGCCAGATGAGGCAACTGTCTACAACCAGGAAGTCCTAAAATGAAAACGTAAAGAAGTAAATGTCTACTGGAGTGAAATACTACAAAACATGTACATATACAAAGTAAATTCTTGTAACGAGGAAATCAGAGAATTGCTTAGGCCAGGGTGTAGCAAGAATCGGTAGCACAAATTTATCCATACGAGTAGTGAAAGTATAGAAGCCTAACAGTAAACGAAATTCATCATTTAGTTATCATTATTAACAATATGCTATTTGGTATTGTGTTCTACAGTTTAAAAAAAATGTCTACACACATTGTCTTATTTGAGACTCAACAAATTTCTCAGGTCGATAGAGTAGCCTTCTCCTACGGAGACACCTGTCTCTACCTCCCATCCCAGGTGCCAATGGGCATGGCCATGAAAACCAACAGGAAGGTCCTAGAGGTCACCTGACCCTGTGTGCATCATGAAGGCAGCTCACAGCCACCCTTCCCACTTGCATTCCTGGATCTGGAAAGAAGCAACACAAAATCTCCAAATCCAAAGCTGTGTCAGTTGCAGACAGCCACTGAGGCATGGAGAAACTGGGTGTCTATTAACAGAAGGCCTGAGCAGATCCTGACCTGTTGGAGGCTGTCTGCTCTTTCGTGAAATATTGGGGCTGATAATACACCACCGAGGGTTGTGATAATAACTGCAGTCATTCATTCATCCAACATTTACTGAGCTCCTACTGTATGCAGGCGTAGGCCAGGCACCTGCATGTGGCTTCCCGCCATCACAGAGGACCACCACAGTTCTGGGCTGCAGGCCAGACCTTGGTATGTGAAGCCACTGTTTCACTTGGTCACAGCACCGGGCACCTGGGCAGTTCCCCTGCAGCCTGCAATGGCATAATGAAAAGAGTAACGAGGACAATCAGGAGGCCTGAGCATTGGCACCACACAGCCATTACCTGGGCAAGAATGTGTCAGACACCAGATCTGTCAAATGAAGGGGCTAGGACAGATAATATCTAGAGTCCCCTGGCCTTGTAAGTTACGGTAGCATCAACGTAGCATAACTCTAACATAGCTTTTGTAATAAATAAGCTTCGCCACTTCCCAGTTGTGTGAATTTGGACAAGTCACTAAACTTTTCTAAGCCCCAGTTTCCTCAGAGGTAAAGTGTGGATAATGGTTCCTTTCCAGGTGTTGAAGGGATTCCAGGAGGTCCCGCCATGAAGCCCCGGGCACAGCACTTGTGGTGCGATGGAGGTTGGTTTCCACCCCCTCATTGGGCTTCTTTGGTGGATGCCCTTCTGAGAGTCCTGATTCGAGTTCTAGCAGGACTTTCAAAGGGGCGTCCCACAGAGGAGCCCCAGCGAGAGAGGGGATGGGGTTCTGCCACCCAGCAAGCCTTTAAGCAAGTCCTGAGCATCAGTGAACTTCACTTTCCTTAGGTCTAAGATGAAGATACTATTACCTGCCATGGCTACCTCCTGAGGCTACTGTGAGTGCAAAAGAGGATGCATGTGGAACATTTTATACCCCTAAAGAGTCATTCAAATGCCAGTGTGAGGCGAGAGGAAGGGCTGAGCCCCTGTACTGCCCAGTGGCCTCCTGCCCACTCCTGGACAGTGGCCGTGCACTCCCCTAGACCGTCACTCATTCCCAGGTGGTGTTGCAGCAAATTCAGGGTGAGGTGTCCCTAACCCACTTAAGAATTTTTTTATGCTCAGCACATCACACTTGCGAGAGGGACACCCCTGTTAGCTGCAGAGGGGATTTATGTCTACACTGTCTTTCTTCTACACAGGCAAGGAGGATAGTTAGGTATGGATGTATTTCCTTTGTGCTGTGCCTTTAACAAGCCATGTACCTATGTACAGACATTTTTAGTGACTATTATGTTATAGAAAATGGGAGATACCTATTTATAACTGCAGTGTCAGAGGCTAAGAAGGATTCTTTTCCATTACTTTGCTTCTCTGATGCCTTGCTTTTCTGAGAGACAAATTGACAGTGTTTCTAACATGAAAAGTGTGTTCTAAGAAAACACATGGAAAGAGTCCCAAGTTTGTGCCTCCCTGATCTCCAAACCCTAATTCTGCCCATTTTTAATTTTTTTCCACCAGTCTGTGCTCTGATTTCCTGGCAATGTGACGATGTATTCTCCATGCATGACCCCTGGAAAAAGTTACCTGCTACTTCTAAATGACTGATCCCAAAAATAATTAAGTAGGGATTGGAATGAAAGAACAGCTTGTGGGAAAGTGCAAAGGACGCCATCACATGTATTTCCTATCATTAGTTCAAACTTTTAATTTTCTGTAGGTACGAAAAAGAAGGCAAACCTTCAGTCAGACAGCAGGGATGTAGACAGATGGTCCGAAGGCTTTTGGAACCTTCAAAAAATGATGGCTGTCTCCTCACCTGTTTTCTTAGTCATCTTGGGCAGGAAAATAGGCACCTAGGGAAGTAATTAGACCTCCGGGATGGTATGAAGAGAGCTACTCAGAAAAATGAACCTAGAGTTCAGACAGAATTGATTCATTTACTTGACTGCCTTCTGGCTATTTTGAAACTTCCTCCAGTTATATATTTAAAACTCAGTGGCAATGATGACATAAATAGTGGTAAGGTGTATAAGGAAAATAGATTGGCTAGGATTGCAGTCATGCAAAATTAAAGATGTGTGATGACATGTCTGTGTTATACAATGAATCCCCATCATGCAGTGAGATTCTTACGTTGGGTTCACACACCGTACTACATGCATAGACTCAAAACTGGGAAAAAATGCAATGCTATCAAAAGGTTTGCAAATATCCAGGTATTTGGTGTCGTATAGGCAACTTAACTAATAACTTCTATGTAGTCTTAGTGTAATAAAGATAAAGTAGAAATCACAAGGTTCTAGGCTACTGCAGAATTCTTTAAACTCTCAACTGCAAAACCAAACCAATGCCTTAAAGATATTTCCACTTACTGACACCTGGGAAGTCAAATATATTGTACAAGAAGAGCAGGAACTCTTTTCATCTCTCTCTAGATGACGTCCGAAAACATAGACTGATCCCCATTGAGAAGCACCAAATTATAGAGACCTAACCAGGTTATTGGTCTGGTCACACATCTTAAGTTAAAACCTGGTAGATTGCTAGCAGATTTTTTGGATAAAGATTTCAACCACTAAAAAAAAATCAACCCAAATTTGCACGATCTGGAAAAGTGAATCCTATTTGATTAAATAGCTAAGGGCAAACATTTTCACAGTGAACTATTTCAAAGCACAGAATGATTCCAAAGCCACAGCAAAAACAGCAACCAATATGAGTGCTCCTTGAAGAATTCTAAAAACAGAAAATCAAAGCCAAAACCAGAACCAAACACAACCACCAAAAAAAAATCTGACGGCCTCACTAACTACAAATCAACATTCAATACCAACCCTGCTTTATAAAAACAAGATCAAAAAATTTGAGAATACATATTTCCATCTAATAGAGTTATTCTTGCCTCTTAAGAATAATCTTATTTGGTCGGGCGCGGTGGCTCACGCCTGTATTCCTAGCACTCTGGAGGCCGAGGCAGGCGGATTGTTTGAGCTCAGGAGTTCGAGACCAGCCTGAGCAAGAGCGAGACCCCATGTCTACTAAAAAAATAGAAATAAATTATCTGGACAACTAAAAATATATAGAAAAAATGAGCTGGGCATGCCTGTAGTCCCAGCTACTCGGAAGCTGAGGCGGGAGGATCGCTTGAGCCCAGGAGTGTGAGGTTGCTGTGAGCTAGGCTGATGCCACGGCACTCACTCTAGCCAGGGCAACAGAGTGAGACTCTGTCTCAAAAAAAAAAAGAATAATCTTATTTTACAATAGAAGAAAACATTAAAATGGACAAAAATTAATTTCTTCCTTTTCCAACCAATTAGATTTAAAGACAAGAAGTTTTCTCTTTTATTTAACATGATTGAGATGTTATTTTTAGGAGATAGACAAGCACACAACAAGAATCTGGGAGGTTGAGAAATAAAAAATCAGCCTTAGGAGTAGAGTGTACTCTTGCTCTCAAGCAAAAACCTCCCAGCTGTGCTCTACTGGTTGAGATCATTCTAGGAATGCAGGGTTTGGATTATTTATCCTCGCTAGCTAGTTTGCAAGGGAGCAGGAGCAAAGCTGGGACCTGCCCAGCCACAGACTTGATGACTATAGTGTTCTGGTCTAGGGTTCAGTTCAGGGAGCGCCACCTCTCACCTCGATCCAGACCATTGGACATTAGAAGTCAAGCTGCCAACAAAACGAAGGGACAAAGGTCAGTGACCACCAACTGACTGCCAAGTCCTTCCGAAGTCTCCACATTCTCATTAATTTGACTCTAAACCATCTAAACAGATGCCTTCAGAGCTTCTTAAAGAAAATGTAAATAAGAAGCCAAGGCATTGAACAGGCTTTTCTCCTGATTGACTCTTCTAAGGTGACATAAAAAGCAGAGCACGAGAGACAGCTCTCCAATAAAACTTCATGCTCCAGGAAATTTGCAAGCACAGAATCACTCCATTTAAGGGCCGGTGCCCTGGGGTGATTGATTTCGAACACACATAACACATTGTCTTCCACATTTTCACTGATCAGTCCCCGTACTGAGAAATGACCCCTGGGCTCTGGGTTCTAAAGACAGTTCCTGGTGTGCTTCTTGGGACACTGATTTTCCAAGGGTAAAATTCTGAAAATTAGGATGAACTCGTCCATATCACCATAGTAGAAACCGAGCCAGAGCAATTCTGAGTGGAATTCACTTTCCACTCAGACGTCAGCACAGTTCCAGAAACGCCATCAACTTGAGAAAGCACAACATGCAACTTGTTTCTTTGTCATTATCTAATTTTTAGCTTGGAAGTCTTACTTTTCGGGAAGCAAGATAATATTTCAAAATAATACTATATCGTAACTCAGAAGGAAGCAATGTCATTAAGAAGTAATAGATAATCTCTAACCCCCAGCGTTTATATAACACTCTTGAGTTTGCAAATTTAAAATTAGTATTTATTTATTTTTTGAGACAGGGTCTCAGGACATGAGAACAAGACCCTGTCTCAAAATAAAAAAAAAATAAGAAAAAATTGAGAAATGCTGCTCTAGATCACGTTCCTAAACTTTTAGGTGATTGAGAATAATACCTTGTACTAACTGGTGGTTTGGTGGATTTGTCTGTTTGTGGGGAGGGGTGAAGGAAAGAGAAGCCAGCATGAGGAAGGCGATTTTGCAGTTAACCCATTACTAATCAGGAACAAAGAAGAGTCTCAGGGCAGGAAGCATAAATTATATTCATCCTTGTGAGATCCACACCTTTGCATGACCCACACATTTCAAATTAATAAAAAGTAAACAAGAAAGTGATTCATGAAGGAACATCTATTCATTTCTTTTGTAAGGTTTGTCAGGATCGACACAGCTTTAAATATCCAAAATTAAATTATTATACAAAAGTTAGTATGAAGTGTTGGTTGGTCATTTCCCCCAGGCACCTATAGTTTTTCATTATTTAAAGACAGTTTTTCATTATTTCACTATTTAAAGACTCTATCACCCCAGCTAGAGTGCAGTGGCATTATCATAGCTCACAGCAACCTCAAAGTTCTGGGCTCAAGAGATCCTCCTGCCTCAGCCTCCCAAGTAGCTGGGACTACAGGCAGGCACCACTACCATGCCTGGCTGATTTTTTGAACATCATAATCAAACTGCTGAAAAACAAAAATAAAGAAAACAGATGTTACACATGGATACATGTAAACAATGATAATAATGACAGGTGATTTCTCATCACAAAAAGTAGAAAACAACAACAACGACAAAAAAAGACCTCTTGAAAGTGCTAGAAAAAAAATTAACTGGTAATTTAGAATTCTATACCCAACAAAAATATCCTACAAAATACAGACATTTTACATTTTCAGATTAACAAAAATAGGGACAATTTATTGTCAGTAGACGTGCACTACAAAAAATTACATGAAGAAGTTATTCAGGTAGAAGGGAAATGATACCAGAAATTTAGATCTATGGGAAATAATGAAGAATACTGAAAAACATGATCGATAAAGCTATAAAAATTGGTAAATTGAACTTTACAAAATTTAAAAACTTGTATTCTTTAGAAAGGCACAGTTAATAAAATCAAAATCATACACTGGAAGAAAATATTTACATACACATATCTGTAAAGTTTGTTTTCAGAACATGTAAAGAACTATAAAAACTACACAAACTTATAAAAAAGAGATTCAGGAAATATGGCCAAATGTTGAGTTTCTTCAAGTACAAAGTTTGAGGTTGGCCACCCAGGAACACAGATTCCAAAGGATGGAGTTCAAGGATTCAGAGAGCTATGATTATGCCACTGAACCACTGTCTGGGCAACAGAGTGAAACCTTGTCTCTAAAAAAATAGAAAATAAATATAAATCAATAAATAAAATCTTTCCCCCAAATAAAGCTGTACGAATAAATAGCTTCATTGTTGAATACTGTCAAACATTTAATAAGGAAATAAAAACAAATACTAGCAATCCTATACAAACTCTTGCAGAATACAGAGAAGGGAAAAGAGTTCCCAATTCATTCTGTAAGACAAGAATTGCCCTCATAGCCATATGTAACAAGAATATTAAAAGAAAATAAATTTACATATCAATATTACTCAAACAAAAATGCAAAAAATCTTTTTAAAATATTATAAATGAAATCTAGCAACATATAAAAATATTGCATTATGACTGAGGTTTATATCACAAATACAACATTGCTTTAATATTTGAAAAGCAATCGATGTCATTCACCACACTAAAAGGACAAAGGAGAACAGTATTTTGATCATTTAAGTACATGCAGAAAAAGCATCTGATAAAATTTAACATCAATTCATAATAAAATATTAACATACTAGAAATACAAATAAACATTCTTAATATGGCCAAAGGCGTCTATCCAAAACCTACAGCTAAAATCACACTTAATGGTGAAATATTGGACACTTACCTGCTAAGATTGGAAATAACACAAAAAAATTTTTTCTCACCACTTCTATTCAACATTCAACTGAAGGTCCCAGTAAATGAGTAAACAAAAATAAAAAGTATAAAGATATAAAGGAAAAAGTATAATTGTTTTTAATAGAAAATATTATGTTTACTCACATTAATAACCTTAAGGAATTGCCAAATAATTTAGCAAGGTCACAGGATACAAGGCCAATATACCCCTCCCCATCAATTTAATTTGTACATACCAGTGACAATGAAAAATATAAATATCATTTACAATAATATTAAAAAATAAAATGCCTAGGAATATATTTTTAAATAATTTTAAGTACTCTACATGGAAAATTACACAACATGCAGAGAAGATTAAAAAATAAAAACCACCTGAATGAATGCAAAGATATTTATAGATTAGTAGACTCAGTACTAAGATGTTAGGTCACTCCAATTGATAAGTCGATTCAATGCTCTCCTGCTCTCAGGCCTTGGAACTACATCACTGCTTTGCCTGGGTTTCCAGCTTGCAGAAGGCAGATCATGGGATTTCTCAGCCTCCATAATCATGTGAGCCAATATCTTACAATAAATCATCTAAATATAAAATAAATCATACAGATAGATAGATACATATATATCTCCAATTAGTTGCGTTTTGTGGAAAACCCTAATATACTTGGGGCAAAAGATTATGGGTGTATATATACACCTAATGGGTACGGTGAGCACTGTCTGGGGGATGGACACGCTTGAAGCTCTGACTCACATGGGGCAAAAGCAATATATGTAACCTAAACATTTGTACCCCTGTAATATGCGGAAAAAAAATTTTTTTTAAAGTTTTGGGTTTGGATGGTGGTGATGCTTACACAACAACGTAAGTGTACTAATGCCACTGAACTGTATACCTAAAAATTGTTAAAATGGTAAATTTTATATTAAATGTATTTTATCTCAATAAAAAACTCACTGAACTGCACAGTTAATTTTTGTTTTATGTAAATTTTATCTCAATTTAAAAAATCATTTGAAATTGAGAAACACTTTAACCATTAGAATTGCAAATAAAACATTCATTCAAGAACAAAGAATAAAGTACAAAATAATTAAGTTTTCAAAATAGATATCTGATCCAAAGCATTTTATTTGAAGTAGGTTTTTTTTGTTTTGTTTTGTTTTATTTGCAAAATTCACTCATTCCAGGATAAAATCCTCAGGTTACAGGTACACTGGCAGTAAAATGCAGGTACTTATTACCTTCCCTTAAAAATAAACCCAGGGAAGACTGGATTTCTTCTCTTATTTGCTTCCCTGTCTCTCAGCCATTTGGCTTCTGGATGCCAACTGGTCAACTGCCATTTGGGACATGGCCTACCACAATATTTCCCTCTGCTCAAGAACAAATGCCAATTTCTTTTCCTAGTTGAAATCTCTCAGACCCCTAAAAAGCTATTATTTATTTCTGGCCTTAGAGACATGGGACATCACAATTAAAAAAAAAATTAAAAACAAAAAAATATGTATATAATAAGCCCTAAGGCAATCACTAAGAAAATAACTCAAAACACATAATAAAAAAAATGATTAAAGTAATTTAAATAGCACACTAGAAAATATTCAGTTACTGAAAAAGAAAGCAGTAAAGGATAAATAAAGGAACTAAAAAGATGTGACGCACAGCAACCAAAAAGTAAAATGATAGATGTAAATCCAATCAGTAATAATATTAAATATGAGTGGATTAAACAATCCAATCAAAATGAAGAGATTGTCAAATTAAATTTAAAAAGCAGGACCAACAGTTAATATATGCAGCATACAGGATATGCTTTAGGATTCAAAATACAAATAGGCTGAAAGTAAAAGGATAGAAAAAGATATATCATGTAAATGGCAACCATAAGAAAATTGGAGTGGCTATACAAATATTACATAAAGTAGACTTTAAAACAAAAAAACACTCCTAGAGATGAAGAGGGATATTTTATACTGATAGAAAGGTCAATCCATCAGAAAGAAGCAGACAATTCAACAATAATAGTTGGAGACTTCAGTACTCCATTTTCAATAATGGATACAACAACTAGGCAGAGGATAAATAAAATTAAAAATTGAACAACACTGTAAACCAACCAGACTTAATGGCAGACATCTATTGAACATTCTACTCCCCAACAATAGTAGAATACCCATTTTTCTCTTGCACATAAAATATTCTACAGGTTAAAGCATATGCTAGGTCATAAAACAAGCCTGAGCAAATTGAAATTGAAATTGAAATTGAAATTATACAAAGTATGTTCTCTGACCACAATGAAATGAAATTATAAATTGATAGCATATGGAAATTTAAGAGACCCCCAAATAGCCAAAACAATGTTAAAAGAATAATGTTGGAGGCCACACAATTCCTCATTTGAAACTTAATACAAAGCCATAGCAATCAAGACAGTGTGGTACAGGCAAAAGGAGAGACATATAATTAGTGGAATGAAATTGAGAGTCATCAATTGGATTTTATCAAAATTAAAATCTTTCATGTTTCAAAGGACACCATCCAGAAAGAAAAAAGACAATCCATAGCATCAGAGAAAATATTTGCAAATCATACATTTGATAAGGCATTTGTACCTAGAATATATTAAAAACTCTTACAACTCAATAATAAAAGACAACCCAAATAAAAATGGGCAATGGATCAAAAACCACATTTCTTCAAAGAACAGATACAAATGACCAATAAGCACATGAAAAGATGCTTAATATCATTAGCTATCAGGTAAATAGGAGTCAAAATCACAATGAGATACCACTTCTCGTTGGCTAGGATGTCTCTATGTAAAGTGGTCACATGCCTTTAAAAGCGGGAAGGACAGAATAATTACAGGGATGTCCTAGTCAGTGCCACCACTGGGAATCTATTTTAATCTTAATGAGTAAGGCCTTTCAGGAAACTCTATTTTTTCAAGGTTTACAACAAGGTTTTCTCACTCTGTCACTATTGACATTTGGGGCCTGTTAATTCTTATTCTTTGTTGTGTGGGGCTGTAGCAATTGATGTTTAGCAGAATTTCTGGCTTCCACCCTTTCAAAGCCAGTAGCAACTCTTCATTCCTCCAATTTTGACAACCAAATATGTCTCCCAACATTGCCAAATGTCACCCAGGTGCCAAAAAACTTTCTGGTTGAGAACCACTGGTTTACACCAAGGATTTCACAGGGTAGGAATCAGTGGTGCACTGGTAAATATTTAACACCCAGCTCTCTTCAAGGGGGAAAAAGCCTTTGCTGATTTCCATGATGAAAATACTCCCTCCGTGACTTATTTCAAGCTATAAATGCTGTCAACGTGCTTGCAAAATGCCCAAAGATTTAACAATCAACTTTCATAAGCTGGTATCAACCAGCTTCAACATGTTACAGATAAAGATTTACAGCACTTGAGTGAACATAGAATTCCATCTTAAAATATTTGGGAGTGCTGATGTCCAAGTGATCCCTGGAGCCAGGCTTCTAGCAATCAGGGACAGGCCCAGAGCTCCCACTTCGGTGTTCTCCCACCCCTTTCAGTGTGGACCTTGCCACCTATGCTCCAATCTTCTTCTCCATCAAATTCTAAGGAGACCTGCTTTCCCTGGAACTTTTCTTTACTCAAGCTGCCAGAACCGAAGTTTGATATTGAAGAGCTTCCCTAATTCAGGCAGGGCAGAGCTGCTGAGACTGCCTATTTTCTCCTGGCCAGTCCAGCAGACAAATTGGGTTCAAGGCCTCTAGAGCAGGCCCTTAATTATGTAGGCTCAAGGTCCTGGCGGATTTCTGCCCCTCTTACATTGCTATTAAGTAATAAGTCAACTGACTGGACCTTCTGAAGCGTGAAATGATCCAAAGAGCATATGTAGGGTAGGGGATGTGAAGTAGGCTTGTGATGGCTGCATTAGAATTTTGCACACAGGTTCATCAAATCCCTGTGTACTAAAAGGAAGTGTAGTAGTGACTGATGTGTGAAGTCAAAGACTAGAGATTTCAGAGAAAATTCTGAACATATTATAATTTGTGTGCTAATTTTCCTGGGTGGCTATTTGAAAATCAAGGCCAGGCCCAGGCAAATTTTCAATTCTGAGTCTGATGTCTTTGTCTTCACAGCTTGTGAAGCCTGTTTCTATGTGACACATTGTATTATTATTAGATAATTTAAATTATCTGGAGTGAAAGATACTAGAGTTGGCACTGAACAATATAAATAAAATTTTTTGATAAAACAGAACTCTAATTTTACCAGTGATGACAAAATAAATTCACAAAAATTCACAAAATGACAATTAGTTCTAGGCTAAAATATCTATTCAAGGAGGAGAAAAAAAAGTCACCTATGAAATTTTGTCAGTTATTATAACACATTTAAGTCACATGACAAAAGGAAAAAGTACTACCGTATAATCACAAATGCTTAGGACAATGTAGTGACAACGTATGCTCCGTGGGGCTCTCTCTTTTGGTTCTAGCTTCTTGCATTTATTTCATTTATGAACAGAATCACATTGCATGTTCATTCATACATAAATTTCTTTAAAACTCAAAGGGTTCAATTTATCCATTTTAATTCTGGCTCTTTTATTTAACTATTTTGCCAAGGAAACTGGAAAATGGGTTTCAAGAGAAACTAAATACCTTGTAGCATATACTGATTTTCACCCTTCGGACTTTCAATTCCTTCCTTTATTCAATCACTTGTTCACATAAATGTTTGAGCACCTACACTGGTACCCAGCTATATGTTTGGTAGGAAGGGCACAGAGACAATGAATGAGATTTCACCTCCAACTTGGAGCAGGTCAAAAATTCATGCAGTAGACAGTAAATAATACCCTATTTTATTTAAGTACAATAATCAAGGAGTGGACACCACTTTGCAATACAGGAGGTGGTGAAAAACTCTCAGAGGGAAATCTGGAAAATTCCACGGAGAAAGAGGAACTTTCTTTGTATTGCTTGAAATTTTTGTTTTGAGTGTTTTTGGTCAACAGTATGTTACTTTTTTAACTAAAAAGTTAATTAGAAGAAAGAGAAGGAAGAGATGAAGCCAGTAAAGAGTTCCAATCAAATGAAGTTGACTTCCATTCTTCTAACCCAGATTTGGCCTACCTAGACTTGATTATGGCAAGGTGTGCGTGTGTGTGTGTGTGTGTATGTGTGTGTCTGTGGTTGAAGTTTCATAATTAATAAGTCTAATGAAATTTAAAATAAAAAAGAATCCTGCCTTCTCCTCATTTCATACTGGATCATCTTTTACTCAGTGTTATTAATTTACCCAACACTTATTGACTAAGAACCTGCTAACTTTCCAGCACCAATTAGATGCTGTGGGAAAACTCCAGAGGTGGAAAGAGCAATACCTGCCTACGATCTAACAAAAGAACAGGAAAGCTCAAATAACAATACAAGAGTCTAATCAAGTCAATGCTGTTTCAAGCCTCTTAAAAGGGCTTTTCTGAGATGTTACAGTGTCACCAGGAAGTCAGCAGGGGGCACCTCAAACATATCGTCTACTAAGTAGGGCTCAGCTCATTTTCAGATCCCGGCTTTGATGTTGGGTTTGAAATTATTTCTGAATGTGAAATCATCAGCAGAAAACATTCATGATTTTGCATATTCAAATCATTGATGAGATCTCATAAAATGTCTCCTTTTATCTTCTACGTGGACTTAAGTTTTGTTTTGCTTTGTTTCTTGAAAAAGGGGGGAAACTACGTATAAATAAACATTATACATCCAGTGAGTTATTTGTGGGGCATTCTTTTTAGTTTTTATGAGCCATCTTCTAGGAAAGGTCTGTGTCCTTCCACAGTTCTTCAGTGCCAGCATCTGGCTGGTGGGTTCTGTCCTTTCTCCCTCACCATAAAGCCTCATTCTGCATGTAACATCGCAATGCCATCGCTTTTTTCTTTTCATTCTCTTTTGAAAAATTATCTTTTATTTATTTCTCTTCTTAACTTTAGCCAGACACAACTTTTAATGTTGATAATAAAATACGACTTCTTTTTTTCTGTTTGTTCTTTTTGTTTTGTTTCGTTTTCTATTGTTTTTGGAAGGGGAAGGGTATAAATACTCCCAACTCAAGAAAACAAAAATCCTTAAAATGTGTCTGGATTATTTTACACCATACCTTTATGGTTTGAAGCAATTCTCCCCACACCCCTCAATCGCCCCAGATCCCAGAGCTGCTGATCTTAACTCCATTTTCATCTGCACCCACAGGTCTTCATCTCAGTTCAGATCCAGTTTGCGCCACAATTTAATGCGGAGATGTGGCTGGGTAGTGGCGGAAAAGCCCTTTATGACAATTTTTAGTAAACATCTTGGTTTGGCTTTTTCTTATTTCAGAGGGCAATACATTTTAAAACATTTTTTAACATTTATGATTTTGTATTTGTCAATTTGTACAATTTTATGTGTATTCGCCATCTTTTTTCTACATTAAATATAATTTTTGTGATAGAGACCAGATCCACCTCAGTATTGATATTCTTTAGAGCCCACTTAGACATTTTATCATATTTTAGTTTAGCAAGGAAGCCACAAAATGAAGTCTGCACTAAAATGTGCATGTACCAAAAAAAAAATATATATATATATCTGCTTCCCAGCCTTTTCCAGTTTGCAAGTACAGCAACATTAAAATATCACACATCAGATACATTTTCCTTTTCTCCTGGGATCGCCAAAAAACACCCCACAAACATTTTGTGATTCGTGGTTACTGTTATTTAATCTTCCTTGAGTTTCATCTTCGCTTATTGGTAGAAAGGGAATATTACTCAGTTTGGGGTACTTTTGTAATGATTTAAATGCAGGAAAAATGTCCAGTGTGTATAAACAGCAGGCCCTAAATCAAAATAGGAGAGATAATAACAAGCTAGATAGATGCTTCCCTACCTCTGGAATTTCTGGTTGTTTCCTTAGGTGTGCACACTGAACTTTTTACTTAACGTCGTTTTTAACGTCTACCAGAAGCAAGTGTCCTGCTATAAGGGTACTGTTTCGTTAAAAGTTTATAAAATGCTTAGCTTCCTTTAACCTAAAGCTTTTTCAGTCTAATACCAAGGAAATGCCAATAATGGAAAAAAACCAACACTCAAGCTTACCCTGCTCAAGCTCGGACGAGGCGCTTCACTAACGCACACGCACTTCTGACCCGGAGATCACGTGAGTCTCTGCGTGAGAACGAAGGCACGTGACCGCTCCAGCACAGCCAATCAGGAGAGAGCGTTGCTGCCACACCCACCTGCTCGCTGGTGGAACGAGAGCCAGGCTGCCCGCTTTCTGCCAAGCCAAGCTGCTGAGCTGTCTTTCTGGAAATCTCTGCATCTCTAACGGACGTGCAGCGTAACAGCACAGGACACTCCAAAACCGGTTTCATTGTTTAAGGAAATACATGCTCCAACTCCTGAGTAGTGCTTTCATTTTGTTATGTTAACCTGGGAAGTCATTTTAAAAATACGTTATAAACACACTTCCCTTAGCAGTTATATAAAATTTTCTTACAGTTCTCTGAAAGGCACAGAAGTGAGGTTTGGTTCGATTGTCTTATCGAATGACATTTTTATGCATGAAAATAGGCTGCATGAATATTCTGTATAAGATAGTAGGCATTTCTGCACTTCTGCTTGTACGTCATTTATACCGTGAGGACATCCAATGCAATCGCACTCATCTTGTGTAGTTTTTTTTAAAATTAGAGTTTACTATATGGTTTTTGGAGGACTGCCATATCATAGTTATTCATCATAGTGGCATGGTATGTTCTGCCATTTCTAAAGCTCTTCTACGGCATTTAATTTTTGGCAGGTTTTAAAAAATTCTCCACATGCTTTATAACTGGGGTCCCCAACGCCCCGTCCCTCCACGGCCTGTTAGGGACCCGGCTGCAGAGCTCTGTCCCGTCCCCCCATCCCTTCCGCTCCGTGGAAAAACTGTCTTCCATCAAACCGGTTCTGGTGCCAAAAAGGTTGGGGACCACTACTTTATAGGATAGAATGAATGCGCACAATGTGTTCTTTAATAATTGCAACACAAAACAATTGTGTCATTGAATGCATCAACTTAAAGATAGGACCCTGTTTTGCAGAATAGCAAACTTTGAACTATTTGGGTATTATCAGCTTTTATTTTTGAGAAAATCTTAAAAAGTGAGCCTACTTTAAAAAAAAAAGCCGTTCATCCTTCTAACCTACAAAATGTACGCTGTGTGTACGTGTGTGATGGAGGGAGCGATGAGTAGAAGGAGACATTAAAAATATTCAGATCAGTAAAGACTGGATCAGAG
Organism: Avahi laniger; assembly: GCA_963575035.1. Taxonomy (NCBI): domain Eukaryota; kingdom Metazoa; phylum Chordata; class Mammalia; order Primates; family Indriidae; genus Avahi; species Avahi laniger. The sequence continues at coordinate 71,416 of CAUYSK010006532.1, forward strand.
ATTCTATGAACCAGTTTCTCAGCAATAAGGCGGGGAGTATAGAGTTAATTGCCCTTCCTGGCTAATATAAATCCCTTACATTTCAGAAGATATTTGAAAATATTCTGAGCATTTTGGCAGAAAGGCACAGTATCGAATGTCATTTTATTTTTCTTATTTTACTTGCATGCTTCAATACACTTTTAAAAATAGCTTTATTGAAATATAACTCACATACCATATAGTTCACTCGTTTAAAGTGTACAATTCAATGGTTTTTAGTACATTTACAGAGTTGTGAAATACCACCATAATGTCTTTTTAGAACATTTTTGTCACCCCCTCCCCAAAGCTCCCCATTCTTTCCCTCCACTATCCCCAGCCTCAGGCAACCACTGATCTACTTTCTGTCTCTATAGACTTGCCTATTTGTGAACATTTTAAATGGAATCATACAATAAGCGTCTTTAGTGACTGTCATCTTTTCACTTATCATAACTCAATACAGTTTTAAATTATCTGACCTCCAGGTCTTGCCTCTGAAGATCAAATGTGACTCTTGCATTCCTTGATGAATTTGAGGATTTGAGTATAATTTGCATGAGGCAAAAATTAGAAAGTAGTTAGATCAAGAGGGTATTTCTCCAACACAGAAGCTAATGTGCTTGTCAATGTTAAAATGCTCGATTGCGTTAAGCACAAACTAGGGATCAATGTGTGTTCTTGCACCCCAAGATTGATTTGGGGGGCACTGCAAGTTAACAAACAGAATACATTTAAAAAGGAGTGGATTAAAGTACTGACCAAATATAGTTTAACAGCTACACTTCCCCTCCTTCTGAAACTGGTGATTATTGAGTATTTAACATAAATCGATATAAACCTGTGTTTGGTGCTTATGGTGGGGGGGGAACGGAGGGCCTGGGAAGTAGATCCCCTCAGGCTAAGCAAACAGGAGCCGAGCAGAAATCAAGCAAATTCTGGCTTCTGCCCTTTCCCCCTTTTCTCATTACTGTTTGTTCAAATGTTCGGGAGTGAATTTAGGGCCCTCCCTCCAACTTATGATTTTATAGCCAATAGGTGATGAGATTTATTTGCATATTTCCAGTCACATAAGAAGCCGCGGAGTGGAAACAGTGTCAGACTCCATTCTTACTCCTCCTCCTCCTCCCCCTCCTCCTCCTCCAACCTGCCACTTCTAGCTGTCCTGCCCTCCCCTTTAAAGCGCGACTTGCCCTGTGGCGGCCTGCGACTCCGGCTCCGCGGGTCCATCAGTCGGTCCGCACCTGGCAGCTCCCGCAGAGAGACGTGCCCCCAAGATGAGCAAAGCCCTGTTCCTGGTGGCCCTGGGTGTGTGGCTCCAGAGTCTGACCGCCTCCCGAGGAGGGGTGGCCGCCGACGACCGTAAGTTTTGCGCGCAAACTCCCATCCACCTGCACACGCGGGGTGGCCACTGCTACCAGTCCTGCGGATGGGAGCGAGGAACTTGGAAGGGGATGCGGTGCGCACCGAGCACGGCCCGGAGAAGAGTCACCCGAGTGGGACCCACGAGGGGCAGGGAGGGAATCTCCCTCCGATCTTGCTGGGTCGGCGCCTGGTTCCCGCCCTGGGTTCCCGCGCTGTCCCTGCCTCTCTGGCTGCCGCCGCGTTCCCGGGCGCGCGGATCCCACCGGGGAGGATCGGGGGTGTGAGGGGCGGGACGAGGGAGGCGGGAGCAACGGCCCGGCTGGCGGTGACCAGCAGTGACCTCCCCGCTGGGGGTGCCCTGGAATGAAAGGCACGCGGGCCAAGGTGACCCGGCTTGGCCGGGGCCGCGGCTCAGGCCCCGCCTGTGGACGCGCCGGCAGGCAGTGGCCCCTTCTAGGGGAACGGGCGGGGCGCGGGAAGGCGTTGCTGGCATCTCGGCGGCACCGGCACTCTCGACCTCGGCTGACCCCTTTGCCCCGCAGTGGGAGTGGCAGAGGGGTGGGGATGCAGGGGGGACGCGTGGCGCGGAGTCCCAGGGACGCAGCGACCTGCGCGCGTTGGGCGACCGGGACGCTCTCCAGCTTCCAGGCTCGTGCGCCCCTCTTAGTGCCCAGAGAGCCACGAAGGGCTGACCCTCCCGAAAACGTGGCCGCCGACTTGGGGGTTGCCAGATCTGCACTTGGCCAGCCCCGCGGTGGCTGCGGGCGGGACCACAGTCACCACCAGAGCGCCGCCCGCTCGTCCGGGGCCAGGCGTTGGGGTCAGTTTCGAATTTCTTCATTGCAGGGAAAGTGAAAGCCTAGCCCCAGCCCTGCCCGCATAGAGGCAGCCTGCATAACTGGAACCCTGGTTCGGTTTCATACAACAGCAAATTACTGAAGCGAGTCCCAAGCGGAGGCAACATTCCCTTTTCTCTTCCGTGGTGGAGTTGCAGTTAGGGCGGCGTCTCTTGGATGTGCTCTCTCGAGTCTGTATGCCACGGCTTTGATTGCAGCGAACGTTTGTTTTATTTCGGCATTAATTCGTAAAAGAACATTTTTGTTAGATTAAAAAAAAGTGTAGGTTCCATTAGAGCAGAATTGGATAAAAAGACAAGTATCTTTCCTATCAGATCAATTCGAGAACACGGGAGAGTCAGCGAGAAAGTCTTAAACATCGTATGTGTTGGTATGTTCCCCTCCGTCGTGTTTAACACTGGCCAGCAGGATGGTAGCAAGCAACTCGGAATCCTTATTCAGAAAGCGCACCGTAGAATAACGTTACTTCCACCATCAAACACGCACAGAAATGTGTCATCCACATTTTAAGTTTTTGTTAGGCTTTGGAGGTTCAGGATGCTATGTTTTGGGGCTAGACAGTGTCATTGTCTGGGTTTAGCGTCCTCAACTCTAAAAGGAGGATTTTGGTGAGGCTGAAAGGTCTCTGAGGCCCCTCTAATTCTTAACTCTTTGATTGAAATGGGTACTCATGTGCTTAATTAATTTAACTGGATTTTAACCAACACATGCTTTTCCTGGCTGTAAATGTATTAAGGAAGGATTATTTCTAAGCAGACTTGAAATGACTCCTACTCAACCTTTCCACTTCCACTCAACCCTGTCCCTATCTTGCTTGTCCCTTCACAACAAATTTCTGCCCCTCTCTCCTCCAGATGCATTCATGTAAGAACGTGAGAATTCCAGGGCCAGAAAGTGGCAGCTGGAGGAGAATGATATCCAACACCTCTTCTGGGCTCTGAGTATACTTATTCATTCTTGATTCTTTCTAAGAAGAATATGAGACTAAGAGGCACTGCCCTCAGGCTCTGCATCCTGGGAGCCATCGCCATCTCTGCAGTGGCCCCAATTAGGAAACTGGAAGAGCTAGGAGAGGGAGCACATGGGTCAGTGCTCGGCAGCTGCGGTTCTAGTTGACTGGCCGTGGTGAATTTCCAGGCGAACATCTGGGTTAACCGTGATGGGAGATGAGAGCAAAATAACAGATGTCACTAGAGAACAGCTCAGCGAGGTAGTGATTGATTAATAGCTGTATTGAAAGGTGGGAGTCAGGTACAGGGGAAGAATTGTGATGGAAAATTTTAATTTTTTTTTTTTTTGCAGCAGCATATTTTTAGCTCAGCCTTCTATTCTTCCTTTGTATGGAGGAGAAATTGGGCTATATAGTTTACTGCCAAACTGTCAGATTATGTCAGATTGTTCAAGAAAGTGCCTTGAAACTTACAACATTTTAATGTTAGCTTCTTCTCTCTGATGGCCGCCTCTTCCCACATTATTACCACAAAGGCTGCATTGCCTGCCCTGTGAAGATGTTCTAGCCATCAAAATGATGGTTGATGATGACTTTGGATCACGAGTGCAAGGAAAGTATTCAAGACATGAGTATCAGTATTTTTTAAGCCTAGATGGAGATACCAGTTGAATTTACTCATGATGTATTTTCTCACTTTTATGGCAACAACAACTTTTTCAGGATAGTTGTAGTCACTAAATATAGTTTTTCACCACAGTGAACTAAATTTTTTTTATCAACAGAGAATTTTTAAGCTGAGAGTAAATCTTTGTCACAAATGGTTTTTGTCACATTCTCTCTTTGCAAAAGTTGAAGGCTCTGTTAGCTTCTAAAGGAGAACTATCACAGGATTCCAGATTACTTAGAGGCTAAGATTGAATTTTACTGTGAACAATGTCCGTTGGACTGTATGACTGCACATTGCTGTCCTGTGGCTATTTTAAGAATGTCTGTGTGCAGTGACATAGTTTGGAAACTCAACAAATGTTAGTCCATACTAGTGGAGGAAATAAATATCTATTAGGAAGAAAGGAATGGATTATCTTAGGTGGTTTTACATATATATATATATATATATGTATATATATAAAACATGACTGAAAATGAGCCTTAATTTGTGTCAACTTATTCTTTTTGCTCTTCCTAGTCATTATCTCAGAATGATTAAATGCTATCTTAAGTAGTTTGGTGATTTTGACTTTTTGAATGAATACAAGAAAATGTCCCCACTGCTAATTGGCAGTAGAATACAACAAAGATGACTCAATTGTCATGGCCACTCAGTCTAATCCAGCCGTGTTCACGACACACAACCCTTTGGGGTGTGTGTTCATCTATGTGTTTTTCTTAGATGATGAAGTCTGTTTCTATGCAGACAACTAGGGACAATACTATTCTGACTCAGATTAATTTAAACTTAATATATAAGTTTACAAATGCTTGGAAATACAGTGAAAATTAAGGTTCTTTTGGTGAAAACTAGTGTAAGAGTTAGCACCTACATTTTAATTAAAATGGAGTTCAAGTCTTTATCCAGCCTTCCCGTAGTTGAAACAATTGCTAGCAAGGAAGGTAATCATTGGCTTCCATTGTATTAGTCTGAGACAATTGGATGTTTCCATTTGCCATCTCTATCGACAGTGAGAAAGTAATTTCAAATTAACAATACACAAATTTCAATTTTTTAAGAAATCTTGATTTAAATATGCCTACATGGTGAACTTCAACCAAGATATTTCATCAACCAATCCACAAGATCCCTTTGAGTAATGATGGCTTACACTTGTTCATGTTCAGTCTAATTCAACTGGGCCATTTATTTCATACTCATCTCTGAACCTATTTTTAAACCTTTCTTTCTAGTAGTGTGGACGTTTAGTCCTAATACTGGAGAAAATTCAATGTAAAATTCAGGTGGTAAGTACAGGATTTGTTTTTAATACTCACCAAAACAAGTATTTTTTTCTGTACATTGTCTGCACTGGAATATCTGAACAGACTGATCAATTCAGTCAGATAATAATAGTGATGTATTTCCTCGCCAAACTGACCAATTCAGTAATTCAACTTGTTTTTGGCATCCTACAGGCACTGCCTGAGTCAATAACTGTGACCATCAGTTTCAGAGAGCAAATGAATTACTGATGAAATCCTTAGGGGTGTGTGAGTGTGTGTGTGTGTGAGTGTGTGTGTGTGTTTGTGTATCAGAGAGAGAGAGAGAGAGAGAGAGAGAGAGAGGTTGGAAGTAGAAATTCCAAAGAGAATTGCATTGCAATTGAGCTCTCCTAACTCATGTCTTCATATGAATGTTAATCTTATTCATCTGATAGCTCTGATTTGCCTTTAGAGTATTACCTATTGCTTTTTTTTAGGATTCTCAATGCTTTTTTTTTAGCAACAATAATATCCCTTCTATAAATTTACCTTTCTCTAAGTGCTTTAACTTCTCAGCTTAATTTCATCTCTGTGAGTTATTATTCATGTTAACATAAATTCTTTATCTTTGTTTACACACTCAGATTTTTCAGCTATCTATTTAGAATTTAGGGATAAAGATTACATAGGAAATGTGTTAACCTGTAACTTGCCTCGTACCCCACATCTCCCCTAGTGCTTAATAAGGACATTTCTGCTGGGGACTGGTCAGCAGGTGGTACTGATGTACTAAGTCAAATTCAGTATGGAGGCTCTTCCTTCCTTTCTTTTTTCCTCCCTTCCTCCTTCCCTCCCTTCCTTCCTTCCTTCCTCTCTTTCTATCTCTCTCAATTCTAAGGTGACCTTAATTTCTAAGGGATATGATAAAAGACCATCTAGTTGGATAAATGCAGAGTCACTAATACCATTTCCATGTACGGGAAACAATAGTTTCCTTAGTAACAGTCACATCTGTTCATCGGCCACCTAGAAGCAATCCCAGGGTGCACTGGGACAACTACGCATACTGACTGACTCAGTGGGCATCTTTCTCTACTTGGTCTAAGCCAATTGCTCCAGGGCTGAGAGAGGTTTGGGAAACATATTCATCTTTAGGATGCTGGGACATCCTTGAGGGGTTGCAAATACAGACATTGTGAAAATTCTTACAAGAACACAAAGAGAAGGAAAGATTGCTTAAGTGCCAATAAGATTTATGATTTCATACCTGATGTAGAATTAAAACCATCACATAGCACATAGATTGGCACTATTTTCCTGTCAAACTTAAAATGAAAAATCATTTCCTTTAAAAGCGAAATGAAAATTTCCAAATACAAGTTCGCTTGGGAATATATGAACTCCCTATAATTTTTCTTTCCAAGCTGTGGACACAACAGAAATATGAGTTGTGGGAAATTCGAGCTGTCAGTGAACCATACATATAATCTGATACAGGATCTATAGATTGAATAGACTTTTTTTTTCATGGAAATATACAAAGCCAGTCTTAGCAATTTCAAAGAATATTGTAGATCATTTAAAAACCACCAGCAACACTAGGGCCACTAAATTGCATAATTCGAGGGAAAAAATAGACTAAAAGTGAATGGCAAATAGACTAAAAGTAAAAGCTTCTGGGTTTGTAACAAAGAAACAGTCTTAAATACCAGTTTGCCAAATAGTTGGTAAGGGAGATTTATCTGCTGGATTGTTCAGATGATCTCTGCTTTAGAAAGATTGATAATCGAATGTGTTAAAATAAGATTGTTGGAGAGGAGGTATGAGCTATTTGAGGTAGAAAGACGTGGGAGAGGGTGAAATTAATTTAGTTTTAAATTTTCTAAAGCACTTTCTAACAGTCAAGTTCTTGGGCACTGAAAGGAGAATTAGATTAAAAATATTCAATATTCTTTTTTCTCTATCAGATAAATAATGAAGCTACCAGAGTGCCTTTTGGTTAGGAAAAAGGAAGGAGACCAACATCTTCAAATAAGAGGAGAGGTAGACATATTCTTGGTGGATGAATGGATTCAAGAGCAGTTTTACTATAGGGAAATGAAAACAGCTTTAAAGATTGATAGTTTAGCATAGACTCTTATTTGAGTAAATGATCTTAGAGTCTTTAGCTTTTGTAACAAAGCTTACCTCTTTCTAATAAATGTAAAGAAATTGTCTCCTACATTTTAGGTGGTTGAGAGTATGTGTGTGGTGTGTGAGATCCACTGACTGCATATAATGAATCACTTGGCAAGTAACCACGATCTTGTTCAAGAAATTTTGGAAAATAATTATTAAAAGAAAAACGTGGGCCAGTCCTCAGATAATTATATGACAAGTCTGATTCAAATGCCTGCCCTTTCACTGTTAGTATATCATTCTTATTTTTATTCTTGGCCTAACTTTTGCAGTGTTATTTTGAAATTATAGATTTTCAAATTTTGAATTATGAACAGAGAATATTTAGGTTAAGAATTATTAGCAACCTCATTTATTTATCCCCTGAAAGTTTTGCATAGCAAAATCTAAAATTTACAGATTATTGCCTTCTTATGGTATTAATAAATAGGTATGGTTTTTTTTTTTTGCTTTTTTACTTGACAAGGAAAATAATTTCCCCTAATATAACTTTCCTTTGACTGTGTTTTGTTCTGTAAAAAGGGTCTGATTTTATTCACAACATAATTTACTTCTAGTATTCAATGTAATATGATATATACTGTCTACAAATGCCCCATGAAGATTTATCAACATTTAGATATATTGTCCATAATTTCAAGAGCTAGGTTCTCTTTCTTTCTTTACCCAGTTTGGGATAGACTATGAAGAACCAAAGTGCACCCTTTCTACAATCACCTTTACTATAGTTTTTAAGTTTTGACTTTGTGTGTAAAATTGTAATGACATAAATAGAAAAAGAAATATTTGGGGAAAGAATTAACCACAATTCATACCTAGCCCAGGTACTTCTGAACCATCCATTAAATGATTTCTTAAAACATTTTGAACTGGTGGGAACGATTTCATACAAAAGCTTCCTCATGCTTCCAACTTTTCTTACTGCTAATATTTAAAAAAAATATGCTAATGAAAAAGAAACAACCTTCCTTCGAACAAGCCTAATTGTATAATATTATGGGAAAAAATTCTTTTGATGTAATCCAAGATTTTAAGAGGGTGAAATAATACATAAAATAAGTCTCTCCATCAACTTCGATCACCACTGAAGCATCCATCATTCTTGCCATACATACTCGTCTTTAAAAAAACAGAAACAAAAATAGCATCAGTGGTGGTTGCTTGTGAACCTAAAATGTACCATTCCAGCAAATAAAAACGAACAATGCTCCAGTTAACGTCCTATTCAATTTTTTCTGAATTATAGGAAGAAGCGATTTTATAGACATTGAAAGTAAATTTGCCCTAAGGACCCCCGAAGACACAGCTGAGGACACTTGCCACCTCATTCCTGGAGTAGCAGAGTCTGTGGCCAACTGTCACTTCAATCACAGCAGCAAAACCTTTGTGGTGATCCATGGCTGGACGGTAAGACACTCTTTTGGAAGGAACAGCCAGGGTCCACCAGGCATGCTGGCTTGTCCTCGTTGGTGGGACCCAACGATGGGTCCACAGCCCATACTTCTCGCCTTCTAGTAGCTTTGCTTTAAACTTGAATAAAGGCAAGTCTGGCTTGAGTGGGATCTAAAGCCACAGGTTCATGAGCGCTTTCCCTAGACAGTGCCAACCTTCATTTTAACGTGGGACCTGCTCTGTGTCCTTGAGCCCGCCATTCCTGGGAGGTGGGGAGAGGAGGCTCCGCCCATCTGCAGAGGAGAATGTAGGTTTTGGTCGTGGGGAACCGGCCATGGTCCTGCATCATCCAGTACATCACCCGAGGTCCTTTCCTAAAGCCAACAGTCTGCAAGAGTGAGGAGAGGGCTGGAGTGGAGCGAGGAGGTGTGGGTGCCGGTGCTGGCCTCGCCATTCTCCGCCTCTGTGACACGGGTGAAGTCACTTCTCATCTTTGGGTCTCAATTTATATCATGTCAGAGCTGCTGGCTGAAACAAGGAGCGATGAATATTGCATTCCGAAGAAATGACATCATCCTCTCTTGATCTTGAAAGACAAATGCAAATGGTGGCCAGTGCCCCAACCACTAGGGAGGAGAAGGGGTTTGACACAGGACCAATTCCCCAGGGTTTTCCTCTAGGCAAAACCACTGGTTCCCCCAAAGACCCACTCTGCATTCAGGCTTTTATAGTATAAATTGTTAAAGTTTTACTGAATTCATAAAATATATTTTTAAAATTGAAAGCATGGTAAACACCAGTCTGCCATCCCTGAGCTCAAGGCATCCCTTCTTTGGCGTATTCAAATTTGCCTTGGAAGGGGCAGTCATAAGTCACTGAACTCTCTTTTGGGGTTTAATTTTTGTGTCTGAGCTAACGGGCTTCCTTGCAAGTTTGTTTTTTCCATTTTATGTAGGTGCATTGGGCTGACGTATCCAGGACGAGTTGTGTGTGAGTGTTTTAAGAACGCTTGTGTCATCCTCTTCAGGTGACAGGAATGTATGAGAGTTGGGTGCCGAAGCTTGTGGCCGCCCTGTACAAGCGGGAGCCAGACTCCAACGTTGTCGTGGTGGACTGGCTGTCCCGGGCTCAGCACCATTATCCAGTGTCTGCAGGCTACACCAAGCTGGTGGGAAAGGATGTGGCCAGATTTATCAACTGGATGGAGGTAAGGCTTGGTGTCCAGATGTGTCCGAAACAGAGCTCTTGGCTGAAGCCAGACAGACGGCTGGTCTTTCTTCTTTTTTACTTAGACGTAGGTATTTTCCGTGGCAGTTCAAATCTTCAAAATGAGCATAGATGTTATTTTACAGCCCAAAGCAGCATTTTGATAAGAATGATAATATCTATAAAGCCAATAAATAGTCCTGCCCTACTCTGTCCTTTGATATTTTCACAGTGAATAGATCTGCTGACACCAAGAACTCCGTGGGCTGAACAGACAAAAGCTTGTTATTTCAGCACAGAGGAAAGAAATGGCATATTCTGCCAATCCTTCCCCACCAATGGCTGGCACATGGAAATTTTACCCTGGCTTTGACTTCTGTTGGAATACCAATCTCTTTGATGAAAATATTAATAGTATTTGTTTTTTGGTGTGGATTAAGGATGCAGATTGTTGTCAAGCCTTTGGGGGAGGGATAGACTTGAGTTAGGAAGACTATGACAGGATAGGTGTTGAGGATTTGAGGTGGCTGAGGATCCAGAGTTCTGACTTAGCGGCAAGGGACCCACTTTGGCAGGCTATGCCCTGAAAAGTACCTTTGAAAAAGTATCTTGGGGTTGGAAGGAAGTTAACACTCTGTCAGGGCCAAATTATTTAAACCAGATAATTAGAGAGTAAAAAATAAGCTGTATTTATTAGATTGATCATCAAAGGAGAAAAGTTATTTTTCTTGGCCCTTTTGCTAACCAGGCAAGTGAACCTGGGCAAATCCAATCACCTTCTGACCTTGGGCTTCCCACCTGGTAAATGAGGAGGCTGGACTGTGATCCCTTCCCACCGTAATAGTTTCTGATTATACGTCATTGCTTGGCTAGCCTTTAAGAATAAAGTGATGTAGTATATTTAGAATAGGGAATAATGGAGTAAAGTTAAATATATATTAGTGTACATACATATATGTACATACATACACATATACATATACATACATGCATATGTATATTATAAATATAAAAATACTGTATCAGATGTTTGGAAAAGCTTCCTGATTTCAATCTGCTGTTAAAAAAACTCTCAACACTAGACAATATGTTTCTTTCTTTTACCTGTAACACAGAATTAACATAAGTAGAATTAATTTTCAGTATTGCCTATATTTTGAAAACAATATTTTGATTTATTTTATTTCCTTTAGTTTTGATCTTTGGCAAAGAACTATAAGAGCCTTTCTTTTTTTTCTTTTTCTTTTCCAAAGGAGGAATTTAACTATCCTCTGGACAATGTCCATCTCTTGGGATACAGCCTTGGAGCCCATGCTGCTGGGATCGCAGGAAGTCTGACCAACAAGAAGGTCAACAGAATTACTGGTAAGAGAGTGGTTTCATCGGGCTTATCACAAGAGTCGAGATGGCTCTAATTCTGAAAGAAGATCAGAACATTTGTTAAATACCCATGTGTGTGGTGTTCTTCCGGGCCATAAGCCTGGCACTTGGTTATCTCGTTGTAGGGCTCTTTCGGGTGTAAGATAAAATACAGAGGCTTGCTCTCACGGGCCCACCCTCTGCTGGCAACAGGATGGGTACAGGGCAGAATTAAGCACAGGATGCCCGCAGATTTCTCTGAGAAGGCTGTTTTCCTCTCCCTCTGCTCTGGGTTTTGGTAACATATTACGCATGTGTAGTCATTCCTCACATCACTACTAGCAAAAATCAACAGGCTCAACTCCAGAGGCCATTTGGAAAGAAGACAGTCCTCTAAGCAAAGGTTTGACATACAGAGAGAGGGAAAAAGAACCCATCACTGTTTAAAAGTCTTCTTACCAGATACCGAAATCATTTACAAAAGGAAATCAAGCCATCCTGAGTGAAAATCTCTGGATAATGCCCAATTTAAGAGACTAAAAATCATTTTAAAAGGAGCCAAGCTTACTTTTATAACTCTCTTAGTAACTGAAAGATCCAATGACTATAGCGCAGGAGCTAATGAGAATCTAAGAGGCTGCCGGTTACGTTCCAATGAGGAGCAATGACATGCTAAGGTCATACTAATGCAGATTTAAAAATCTGTCCTTTTCTCCCCCCATCAAGGCCTAGATCCAGCGGGACCTAACTTCGAGTATGCAGAAGCTCCAAGTCGCCTTTCTCCTGATGATGCACATTTTGTAGATGTCTTGCACACGTTCACCAGAGGGTCCCCTGGCCGCAGTATTGGAATCCAGAAACCAGTGGGGCACGTTGACATTTATCCGAACGGAGGCACTTTTCAACCGGGGTGCAACATTGGGGAAGCCATCCGCGTGATTGCGCAGAGAGGCCTCGGAGGTAAATATTATTTAGAAGTGAGTTAAATGGGAATTCTGTCCTGAACTCTTATTGATCCAGTGCCCTACCCAGTACCACCAAAGTATGTAGTGTTTGCGTATACGTTTGGCCAAAATAATGTTTATGAAGAATTCTGACATGTTCATCATGATCGCCTTAGAGCCAGACAGATACTTTACCTTTTATTTATCATATTGTAGACTACATTGGCTACTGTACTTGCAGTAGCAAGAGCAAGTAAAGATGAGATTTAGACAGGAAAATGCCACTGACCTTGATAATAGCATTGTAAAATGGTGTCTGGCCACATGTTGTCACACTTTGAATGTAGTCGCAAAGCCAGTGGGGTGATTTTTGGATTTTACTGAAAACGAAAGAGATGTTAATTAGTCCAAATTTCTTTTGCTGGCCTTTTTAAGAGATGGACAAATCAGAAATGAGTCTTCCAAAATTCTAAGAAGAGAGAATAATGTAATATTAGCTTAATATTTACTTTAATAATCATGTTCACTTCTGTTAAATTTATGATTTATTTTTAAGGGCCCTTTGCATTCTTTATGGACATCAGGACCTACCTGCAGTCAATATGCTAATTACTTTTGTGTGCACATTATAGAACTTACAGCATATGTTACTATTCTCAATCGTTATAAAAGCTTACAGTGATAAACCTATTCTTAGGACATTGCTGATTATGTCTATGGTTCATTTGATGTAAAAAGCATTAGTAGGGGCACAATCCTCAGTTATACATATCTGTGACAAAATACTATTCATTTAACAATCATGTCTTTTATGATATGGTTTCTAGAATTACTGTATGTTTCTCAAAGTACCTAGAATATTAGACACCTTTAATGTAACAGAAGGATGCTCTAGGGTTAGGGTTAGGGTTATGACAATAAAAACAGGAGAATGTTGATAAAAGATGGAAGTTAACCTCTACCTTAGATGTCTCTTATTATGGTGTCATGAACATGCTCATAAATACAAGACAGCAGAAAAGTCAGAAGTTCCGCGTGAACTTGCAACTTGCACAATCTTAGACGTAGGTGAGCAGGCGCCACCAAGAATACCTCCTAAAGTAGGGCTCACAGTCATAGATGCATGGTCCTATATCTTAGGGTTGTTTTATTCTAACACCACACCTAACCTGTTTTAGACATGCAAAATTAAACACTCGTTGTGGATTTGCACAGAGTTGAAATTTCCTTGGTGCCTCTTTTTCCCCAGATGTGGACCAACTCGTGAAGTGCTCCCACGAGCGCTCCATTCATCTCTTCATCGACTCCCTGTTGAATGAAGAAAATCCAAGCAAGGCCTACCGGTGCAGTTCAAAGGAAGCCTTCGAGAAAGGGCTGTGCCTCAGCTGCAGAAAGAACCGTTGCAATAATGTGGGCTATGAAATCAACAAGGTCAGAGCCAAAAGAAGTAGCAAAATGTACCTGAAGACTCGTTCCCAGATGCCTTACAAAGGTAGGAAGTGACTACCGGAAATGAGGAAATCTGTCAGTCCTATTTGCATCATGCTCGCTGCATCTCGTGTACTGACTCTGTCCATTGATGTGATGTTACTGAACCCTGAGCCCTCGCTGTGTTTCTGTTGATGGAGAGGGAGTTGCGTTGATCCGTTTCACTGATGCCCATAATTGCCATTGCCAGAAAGGCCCCAGTGGTCAACCTAGGATTTGCAGCCCTTCTGGCCACCCTCCTTTGTCACCGTGACCATTAATTAGCATGAGCCAATGCAGCAGCACTGAGCTCAGAGCCAGTTTGAAACCATCTACCTGGGCTCAGCATACCCCAGAATTTCGACTGGGCCAAATCTAGCCTACTGTTTGCTTTTGTAAATAAAGTTTTATTAGAACAGGACCACACACATTTCATTTCCATATTGGCGAAGGCTACATTCCTGCCACCACAACAGAGTTGAATAGTTGAGACAAACCCTACAGCCCACCGAGTGTTTACACCGTGGGCCTGTATAGAAAGTTTGCCACTTCTAAAGCTTGTTTTACACGAAGGCAAGAACTGTCTATTTTTAAATAGAACTATCCCTGGGAGGCAAGGATGTACCAGATCTTCTAGGATGCTTCCATTTTGCCATGAATTTGTTTCCCACTTGAATTTCAAGCTTGTCATCTTGCTTAGAGCCAGATCTAAAGGAATGGTGGGGAAATGGGAGAGCAGATGATCAGATATCTCTGGCAAGAGGGGACTAACTTTAGAAAGTCTGGCTTATGTGGAATCCAGGTAGAAGCCCTAGGGAAGGGATGACATCAAAGAACAGTTTCCCACAGTAAAATATATCTGCTCTAGGTGCCAGTGTGTAAGGCGATTTGCTAGAATCTGCAGAGGTGCATCTGGTGACTTAGAGGCTGGAGCACTTGTGGTTCAGGGAAACTTTTTAGGCATTGAAGGAACCTTCAATTTCCCTGACTCTTCAGAACCAGGGAGTGTGTGGGGGGTAAGGAGACGGACATGTCTCACTCACTCCACATCCTGCGCACATGTGCTCAGGGCTCCATCAGTGTCTGCTGGGGACACCTTGTGACTTCCAGCTCCTCCTGCTCTAGCCTGTCACTGTGGTCTGCAAGGGCTCCGTTTTACCCCATACCTGATTTCCCTTCACCTCTTAGTGGCTGTGGCATTTTGTTGTTGATGGTGGTTTTTTTTTTTTTTTTTTTTTGGCTTAGAATCTGGCTGCTGCTTTTTATTATAAAAAGAGAGGTATCTAAGCAAAATAGAGGTTGTCATCAGAAAGCTCACAACAACAAAACGTATTAAAAATTTTTTTGTTAGAACGAGTGTCTAAACTAGCATCGAGATATAGCTGGCCAAATTCTAAGCAAATAGTGTTAAGAAATTTATGTCCTTGCTTAAGAGAAAGTACATTTAATAGACAGAAACACAAATAAGAAAAAAATCTGACCATGGGTCTAGGGACATAGAAGACAAAGCAGTGTGCTGAGTTTTGTTGTGAGCCTACTGCATACCTGTGTGTTAGACAATGCGGGAATTCAGAGGGTGGATACGATCCTCTGACCTGAAGGAGATTACAGTCAGGGCGGAAGGGCAGACCTGCCCATGAAACAAGAAGAAACGTGGTCACTTACAGTGACACAGTAACAAATGCCAAATATGCTAGGTACAGATGCTAAGAGGCTAGACAGCCAAGGAGGGTGGAGTTTATGGGAAGAGAGTTTCAGTCTCTTGGTTTGCTCTTCTTCCTATCCATCCCATCAATGCCTAGGACTGTCGGGCAATTCAGACACACTTGGGTTTTTCCTGTTCATTAAAGCCACACTTTTCTGAAAGGGAGTAAAATTCAAGGTCTGTGTTTTCTAGGCATGAACACTGCACAGTATAAAGAAACCTTTCTAAGCCACACTGATGGTTTTGGGCGCTCGTGAGATACGTTCTGTGGCTCTGAATAGCCTGATTGTTTGGGGGTTGCGGTGTTTCCACGATGACTGATCGCCGTGTGTTCCAATTTCCTCCTCTACAGTATTCCATTACCAAGTAAAGATTCATTTCTCTGGGACCGAAAGTGAAACGCACACCAACCAGGCCTTCGAGATTTCTCTGTACGGCACGGTGGCGGAGAGTGAGAACATCGCTTTCACCCTGTGAGTAGCCGCGGCGCGTGGGTTCTCTGTGGCCCTCCCACCTGCCCTGGACGCTAGTCTGAGATTCAGAAGAAGGGTGGGACACCTAGAAAACAAGTCTCTAGTTCGAGAAACTGGGGTTTCAAAATTGAGGTCTTTGCTTTATTTTAGAGTAAGAAAAAAAAATTCTTCAAATTGGCCATTTTATTTTTATTTACTATTCATTTTTTCTTTTATCATTTTACATCTGCTTATTTCTTTTTTACAATTGTTTTTAAGCAAAACAACAATAAAATTCCCTTAAAAGTTTTGACGTTAAAGAAAATGAACAAGAGTAACAGGAAACCACTCTGTAGATAGATGTATATATAATGTGTATAGAAGTATAAGTAATAAAAAGCCCATGACAAGGTTTACCCCTTACTAGTGATCAAAGAAATAAAAAATTAAGACAATTTTATGATATCCTTTGGTAATTACTAAAGGAACAAATCTTTTGAAATACCCAGTGCTAATGAGGTACAGTACATGCACGCACTACTGGGGGTATCATTCGTTGATAGAACCCTCCAGATAAGGAAGGCAGTGTGGTGATAACTTTCCATAGCTATAAAATGTTATTACATGGAATGAAGTAATTTTTTTTCTAATAGCTATCCTAAAGAAATAGTCAACAAAAATTTTTTAAAAATTGAAAGTATGGCAATTTATTATAGTGGTACATATAACAGCATAAATGAGAAACTCAATATCCACCATTGAGTCAATGGTTCAATGAATTGTGGTTTATTAAGTCAATAATATCAATCTAGCCTTTAAATAATATAATTATAGTAAACGAGGTCAAACATGGCTAAAGTAGAAGATAAAATATGGAAAGAACAAAGAAACAATAGAGAATTATGTGTGTACTGTGATTGTGACTAAGTAAAAATATGTTCACATATCAATACAAATTGAAAAGAAATACATGAAAATGAAAATAATGTTTCTGAATGATTGACTTATGGATTTTTTTCTTAAGGGTCATATTAAAATGATAGTTCATGTTGTTAGGATAAATACTGGAATAGATTAAAGGGATGTGAATATCTTTTTAAATACACCAAATGCCCTTGACTTTCATTTCCAGTATTTTACTGGACATTTTTTGCATTTTTTAAAGTATCCCTCAAACAATAAAGCTTATTTACATGTTGGGAGGAGAAAAAAGGGGAAAAACAGCTGATTTCCAGAGCTAACCAAATTTATTGATTTTTTTTTTTAATTCAGGCCAGAAGTTTCCACAAATAAGACATACTCCTTCTTAATTTACACGGAGGTTGATATTGGAGAACTGCTCATGTTGAAGCTGAAATGGGAGAGCGATTCATACTTTGGCTGGTCAAACTGGTGGAGCAGCCCTGGCTTTGCTATTGAGAAGATCAGAGTAAAAGCAGGAGAGACACAGAAAAAGTAATTAACTTCATTTTTCTCTACTCATTTCAGACTCACCCTAATGTCATTACCTTGAGGGACAGTATTTCAGGAGCTCTCGACATTCAGGTGAAACTTTAGGAAGCTTTGCTTAGATAATTACACCTAGAAATTTCTTTAGGAGTATGCTGACATTATCACACTGGGGAAGTATTCATAATAGTATTTGTGCATTTCATGGAAGAAACGTATCAGCCCTGAATTGATCACAGGTATTCAGAGCGAGAGCTGGGATAAGAAGTCAGGAATCTCAGCATCCCACGTAGCACTATTTCTTGCAAACACCAAATAGTTAGGGAACAAACCTCACAGATGTTACTTTGACATTCAAAGAGTCAAACCAGCCTCTTCAAGAAGGATGAGATTCCAATATCATCTCAACCTGTCTTCCCAGCCCCACCCCACATGCATCTATCAAATGAATTGCATAGAGAGCCACATAGCATTTAAAACTTTTCTACTAAATGTGCAGGGATTTTTGCAAACTGCAGTGTGCTATTATTGTTAATGAAAACAAGTCTTTAAATTAGGATTGACAAATTATTTCTCTTTAGTTGTTTGCTTTGATAACCAAAAAGAAAGAGTTGGACAGAAAGGCTATGTGGAATTTTTGTTTCTCTAAGGCAGTTGAAAGCCAATTCCCTTTTAATTCTCTGATATAGAAAGAAGCCAAGAGATGGGAGAATTGGTCTTGTATCTCTCCTGGTGAAAGCCTTGTGGTGTTAGACTCCTCCAACCTGTTTGTATGCCTGTCTGTCTAGATCAATTAACTAGCTTGTTTGCTGAACCTGGGTTAGGCTCTCAAATAACCCTCTGCTTCCTATGTGGCTTGAGTGTTATAGTTAATTATGGAAAATACCCAAACAATTAATCAGCATGATCGTGGTGGATTTGAACAGCCCTGACCAAACTGTACATTTTTGAACAGTCATTTTTCTTGTTCCACGTGATGTGTTCATACCCATTTTCTTCCACAGGGTGATCTTCTGTTCCAGGCAGAAAATATCTCATTTGCAGAAAGGAAAGGCACCTGTGGTATTTGTGAAGTGCCACGACAAGTCTCTGAATAAAAAGTCTGGCTGGTGAGCATTCTGGGCTAAAGGTCTCTGTGCATGTGAGCTTGCAACCTGAGGGAGGCAGCTTCACGACTTCCTCTTCACCCTGTCACTGAAGGCCTGCACCGATTCTTGTCTTTCTCAGTCCTTCTGCACATGTATCAGATGGGTCCATTGCTTTTTGCAATACTTCCTCTTTTTTCTTTCTCCTTGTATTTTTTCTCCTAGCCCTGACCATCATCCAAGGTGCACATTTTAGCTTTTATTTTATTTCTCAAACTACATCCAACTCTTCACTTCTGCTTTTTTCTCTATTACATCTCTGCTGCCTTTACAGATGTTGTCTGCAGTGCATGTAACACAAGTTTAGCAGTTGCCATTGTGGCTGTGGGTGCAGCTCTTCCCAGGATGTAGCCAAGGAAGTAAAACATCTCATTGTATCAGCTGCAGCCACATAGTCCTTGGTTCTCCAAGGACTTCTGGCAGACTCCAGGACAGAGGCCAAGCACCCATCTCAAAACCCCCAAAGATGGGGAGTTCATGGACTGAGAACGTAGGAGACGATTCCTTTTTCTCTATCTCAAAACAACTCCCTGGCTCTTTCCTACCTGACCTTTAAGGCTAATCCACGTGGCAGCTGGCAGCCGAATCTTTCCAGAGCGTCAGTACTAAGTGTAGACCAAGCATGTGACCTTCCCCACTCCCCTCGTGAATTCCTGGAATATGTCGTTTTCATTCCTGCACTGGTTCCCCTGCCAGATGCCAAGCGCTAACGGCTTGCATGTACAACGGGGAGAAATATTAGATCGTGTCATACCAGCCAGTGACACGAGAAACAATGGGAAAGGCTGGATGCCGTTTCATCTGGAAACAGAAAAAGCAATTGCTTTTGGTTTGTCTCTTTCTGCTGGTTGCATTTATAGATAAAAGTACAGGATGAGAATTGCCTGTTTGGAAAAAGTATGTTGAAGATCCTACGTGGAACATCTCTAAATTCTTAATTTCTACTTTATAATATAATGTATACATGTTTATTGTAAATAAATTGGGGAAAATAGGCAAAAAGAAAATAAAATCATTGTGACCCTATCACTAAGGGACAACCCCAAATAACATTTTGATTTGTATCCTTTGAGACTTTATTTATGCATATATAATATTTATATTTTTTAATCTTTTATAAAATGCGATTATGGCATATATACTTTGAATGGCAAGATGAGACGGCACGAATCCAAACCATTCATGTCAGAGCACTCATGATAAATTTGAATTGAAGACTAGTTATTGGTATCGAGCCAGGCAGAATAACTCAGTATTTTTCTAAGTGGAGACTTTTTTTACTAAGCGGTTATTGCTTTGTTTTTCCTCAGATTTCCCAAGGGAATTTCCCATTTTCTTCAATTCTTAGAAAGAAACTCCTAGATGAAGTTTTATACATGCATTTAAGTTACACACAAATAACACACATTTTCTTCTCCAATCATTTACAACTTTAAATCTATATGTGAATGTAAAAGCAAGACCCCCCCCCCCAATGAGGAAGTAACTCCAGCTGTTTAGAAAGCACTTCTGGCCACATTATTTATATAAGTTATAAGAATTTATTTCAGTAAGTCTAATGAGACGTTCCTCATCTGATTCTAGGATTACTGAAACAACAGATACGTAGTCAGCTTTTTAAAAAAAATGCACCTGAACTTTATCCAGGGTAATCATGAATCAGACTGATAACCACCTGCTGTTTCCTTCCTCTGTCACTAAAATTAATCAATCGAATCAAAGATTCTCTTTGTCACATATTCAAGAAAAGAAATGGAACAGGCTTTTCATTTGATAAATTTTAGAACTAAGAAATCCTCTAAATGTTGAAATCATTCAGCTGGGCCCTTTGAAAATGATGGTTGTTCCAGTGTCTTTCATTCCTGTGATCCACGAACCACATGGTCCCTGCGTCTATCCTCACAACCTGCGTTCCGAGTTTCCAGTTGAATACTTTTTCATCATAAAGATGGTGGGGGAGGAGAGGGGACTGTGGAAACACTAAGCTGATAGTAAGTTGCCCTTCTTCCTCTGCTTTTTCTCAGAAACGGGGCAAGTCTACAGAAAGAAGAACAGCACGTGAATTCTGTGAAGAACGAAGTCAATGAAGTAACCTTTACAAAAGATGCACCGTGCTTTGGATGTTTAAAAGTGGATTTTCCTGAGTATTAATCCCAGCTATGTCCTTGTTAGTTATTTTAGGAGACAGATTCAAAATACTAAAAAGTGGCTAATTCCATTTGAGGAGTATGGTGGCCAAATAGCACATCCTGCAGCGTTAAAAGACGCAGATATGAAAAGCACTGCATTTTGTCCTTTGGGAAAGAAATAATCGTTTGGGCCCACAGGAAAGTAAGACTCCTTCATGGGGCGTGTTTGGCCATGGCCTAACATTGGTTAGAACCTCCTATTTTAATTGGAATTCTGGATTTTTTGGACTGAGACCTTCTCAAAGTTTTCTCCAAGTCTGAATATAGAAAATTGTTTTCTGTGGCATAAGTCAGAACCATCTACTACTTGGCAGTAGAAACGCCTGATTTTTTGGAACGGTTCTCCTCTTGCCTTTGGGATGTGGCCAAGGAGTTAACCAGGAACATGTGATTTAGAGGGACAGAGAATGGGCTTGAAGCACTGAGCCTCCAAACAGTCTCTGTTGTTGGCTTGCATCATCACAAAGTTAAAGGAGATATAAAATTTAGATTAATTCTTTTTTTGATCAATTAATTCTTAATAGACTTTATAGTTTAATTAATCTCTCTCTCTCCCCTCCTATTGTTTTTGGTCTCAAGATTATATTTTAACAACATTCTTTGGATGGGTGTTGAAAATGAGCCCGTAATCCTCAGCTGACACATCATTTGAATGGTGCAGAAAGAAAATGATAATTTTATTATCATAATTTTATTATCAGATATTCAATTTGAAATCCTTCCATACTAATAGTTACTAATCCATGCCAGGCTTATCTCATTCATGCTTCAGTCATACTTTGAGTGTGTGTCTCTTGTTCCTGGTTTTGACAGGGAAAAATGTGTTCAAGTTCAAATTCTGCATCATGCGAGCTTCTACAAAGTTCAGACAAAGCCCGTTTTTACTAAGTAAAATGGTGGAGAAGTTTTTGGGATATATTCACAAGCAGTGCTTATAAACCAGCATGTGCAAGTAGCCACATGCAGTGCCATGAGGGTTTCTATGTGTTGTTTTTAACAACTAATCAAGAGTGAGTGAACAATTATTTATTAACTAGATCTCCTATGTGCAAAGTGCTTTTCTGTGTATAAAAGTATAAAATGTTAAAGAAGTCAACTATCTCAGAGGCTATTGCTGGGAACCCAAACTGTGAAAGTGTGTGGGTATCTGAACACATACTCTTGCATAAAGTGTGCAGTTATCATTCAGCAGGATTTGGAAAGTAAAATCATCAATCCAGGGATGTATTAGAACATGTTAGAGTAGAAATGGTTCCAGACGTGCCAGAATTTCAGCCCTTTAATCTGAGAAATACGGTCGTGCGTATATAATGTAGGACCAGTGTTGTGACTGACTCCATCGGCCTTGGAATGAATTCTCCCGAAAATAAAATGATGTAAGATTTGTTGTTGGCATCCCCTTTTATTGCTAGCTCATTACTCTTCTGGATTTGGGTTTTGACCTAGGGTGCATTCACTTAAAAATTCACCAAATCAGCACATGGCACTGGGAACTCTGGCTTCTAAAGACTTGGCTATATATATATATATATATATATCAATGATGCTTTGGCTTTAAATTTTATTTATTAGCTGTAAATATATGTGTGGTTGTGTAAAGGGAGCTTGTACATATTGAGTGTCGTTGTGGCTATCTGCATTTGCAGAAGTGTGGTGCTAACTTTGTACATGTTTCATCCGTAATGGTCTCGCTGGGCCAACTCACTCTCATGAAATAATACAATGAAATGGACTTTAACAAAAAACAAGAAAGAAACTTACTTAACTATGTGAAGAAATCATGAATCAGCTTTTAATAAAATTGACAACATTTTATTACAAACACTAAGTCATTATTTCGTATCATTTTAGTCCCCCAAAGAAAATAAATTTATTCTCAGGGCAGATTCATTCAGCACATTTTGACTGCACAACCACTATACTTGGTACGTAATGTAGCTTCTGAGAATTACAGTGCACATTGTATTGTATTTTTTTAATATTTATATTTGTATAATGCTATACAAAGTCTTAGATGTCCTTTAAACTAACTCTAGAGGAAAATGATAGAGAATTTTGCCTGAATAAAATACACAGGATTTTTCTTGCCGGCAATATGTTTTTTTCACAAGTAAAATGTTAGATCAATATAAAATACCTTTGACCATATTCTGCAATACATCACCTCTATATCCGAGGTCTAGTTAGCTATAACGCAGGTGGCATTTGCACAACAAAATGGTTGCCTTGGTAATTAAGACGAATAGCATACATCCCTTTATGCAACTAAGTTCGGATTGCTTTTTACACAGTCAGGAAGAATTTAGCCCAGAAAACAAGTGTTTCAGTGTCCCCTCCCTAAATTTTGTCAGTTTAGACATAAGGTCTTCTAGAGCTCTGATCCCCATGACCAGAGGGGACTCCCCTGTTTATACGTGGCCACTGCCCATCGAAGCCTGTGGATATGACAAAACACACAGACAATTACAAGTGTTGTTGAGGATGTGGAGAAATATGACCCTGCAGATGTTGCTACTGGGAATGTAAAATGTTGCGGCCACTCTGGAAAACAGTTTGCAAAGTACGTTTTTGACAAGTTAAGCATAGGAGTTTAAATCATTTGTTCTAGCAACTCTGCTACTATGTATATACCCAAGAGAAATGAAAACATAGGTCCACAAAGATTTGTGCACAGATGTCCATAGCACCCTTATTCAGAATAGCCCCAAAGTGGACAACCCAACTGTCCATCAACTGATGATGAGATTAACCAAATGTGACATATTCATACAATGGAATATTATTTGAAAATAAAAAGAACCAACTGCTGATACACACTAACCATGACACACCTGAAAAACCTTTTGCTATATAAGAGAAACCAGATGCAAAATGGAATGGCTCTATTTATATGAAATTTCCAGAAAAGGCGAACTTACGGAGACAGAAGGCGTATTAGAGGTTGCTGAGACTGGGAGTTAGAAGAACAAACAGCTACAAACGAACATGAAGGATCTTCTGGGGACGATGGGAATTAGATCGTGGTGATGATTGCACAACTCTAAATTTACTAAAAATCACAGACTTTTACACGTTAATATACAATAGGTGAATTTTATGGTAAACGGTACGTCAGTAAAGTTCTTAAAAGTGTGTACACAGAGGCCTGTGGAATGACACGGTCATGACCTATAGACATGATCTATAAAAAACACATGTTGAGGTCACCCCCTCTCTTGCCTCCTAAACAAGGACTTTCCACAGTGCTCATCCACTGCCCTCGATCCCAGGGGCCCAGCACACGGCAGTTTGTCATGAGCAAATGCTGTCCTTATTCTATTTCAAATGTCTTATCTTAGCCCTGACTCACACTGCAGGCCCATTTGTGAGACACTTCTCTTACTGGAGTAAGATAATTATGCAGATAATTATCCTCCGAATCTTACTGGGAATTTTCTCATATAATCAGAATATCAACAAATAAGCATTTTTAGAAGTAGCAGTATTATCAGCAATAACCTAATGTGACACCTTTACTTTTTAGTTGATAAGTCCAAAGAGGTTAAGTGATATGCCTGATGTTACACAGCATTAAATAACACCCATGAAATGAGTGCTGATTGTCGCTAATTAATAATGCAGAGTGTCCTTTATTTATGTCATCTTGCCTCTCAAACACATTATAAACTGCTTGCTTAATTATGAGTTCGCTTTCTATGCAAACATGGCACAATAAATTTACCATTAGAAGACATGGTTCTTGGTCCTCTGCCAGGATAAAATGAATTTGCATTTATCCCGTCCCATCTCCTCTGTGACTAGTGACGCAGTGTGTGAGGTAGCAGGGCTTCCAGGTAAGTTCACTCTGTATCATGGATACCAACTGGTTCATCCCATCTCAGATCTTTCTTTTGTTCTCACACTGTTCTAGACAGATGAACTCCCTGTCCGTAGACCAAACATGTATGTAGAACAATCGGGATAGTGTAGTAACCAGATGTCACATTGCCCCAGTGAGTCCCACCTCCAGGTGGTATTCACATCCCTATGTACTCGCCTGCACATTGATCTCTGTGGTCAATAGCGTATGGCAGAGGTGATGGTCTGCCACTTCCATGGCCTGCAGCTTCCATGTTGGATGCTCCCTTGTGCTGTCTCTTTCTCTTGGGTCACTCATTTGGGGAAAGCCGTGTTGTGAGTGAAGCTCTGGAGAGGCTCACGTGGCCAAGAACTGAAGCCTCCGTGGGGATGTTGATTGTGCCATCAACAGCCACACGAATGAGCTCAGAGGAGGATCCTCCAGAACCAGTCACACTTCAGAGACAGAACAGCTTGAAGTGAGAGGACCTGCCCCCTTGAAACACTCCCAGATTCTTGACCCACATAAACTATGAAATAATAAACGTTTATTGTTTTCACCTGCTAAATTTTGGGGTGACTTGTTATGCAGCAATAGATAACTAGATAAAATAGCTTGATTTACCTGATAGATGAGTCTTCAATCGTTTCTTATAAATGAAACCTTTAGGAAACCAAATTTTGAAAGAACCAGGGGAGGTATATTTTGGAAGAATCCCCTTGTTTTTGCCCCTTTCCTTTGGTAAGGTGAGAGATGATGGATACTCAGCTCCGTGGTTTCTATTGTTGCAATTGTTTCATCTTTGTTTTTACAAATAATACACTTCTTCCACATGACAGGATTATTTATAAAGAGTCATTCTTATATCCAGTGATATTTGGGGCTACAATTAACCAACTGACTTACAACCTAAATTCGTTCCTTCTTTCCACCGGGTTGTCATCCAGCAGACAGATTCTGAACACAAAAACTCATGGGATTCTTGTGGTTTGGACACTCCTTGTGTTTGAGTTGGCCGTCTTCCCCCATCACACCAGCTCTTAGGCAGTAGCATGACTGTAAATCACCAGGTGGTCTTCCCTTCTTTACTGCCGGCCTCCAGCCAATTGTGGTGTTAGCTCATTCAACTCAGGGCCTGGGAGCTTTCTGGAGAGGCAGGCAGAGGCCTCATGGAGATCTCCGCACGCAGGTTGCAGTGAAGGGATAGAAAAGCCAGTGGGCATTGCCTCGCAAGTGCTGGTCATGCTTATCCAATATTGTCCCATGTTCCAGGCACTATGCAGTGTGTGGCAAATATTATCTCTCACTTGGAGCCTGGCTGCCCCAGAGATAAGGAATAACCTAGGGGAAAGCTATGCTGAGACTCGGGCTCTCAGCTATCCAGAATCCTGGAAGACTTGGGATTTAAAGGGAAGGCATGAGATGGGATTCACTTAAAAATGGGTGCACTGCCAGGCGGGTTTTCCCCCGTGTCGCGCACATGCTTGCACGTAACTCTGTCCACAGCTCTGGCCTCTGTGTCACTAAACAAATCCCAGCATGTGTCCCGTTGCTGAGCACGGGAGAGATGACTGACTTATGCACCAATTCTAGACCAGTGATTTCTCTCCTGGGATGCAGAATAGCTTATTGTTTGATTTCACAGCCCACATCTACTTCCCTTAAAGTGTCAAGGGTTGTATATTTTGTTTTCCTACTTACCTTAAACTAAAATAAATACGATTTTATAAATCTGTAATGACCTCTTAAAATATTTAGAGACAGTCACTAATTTTCTAAACACAGTCTCTATTTTGTTCATTAGGGAAAGACTCTTGGAACACAGGATTATTATAACAGAATGACTCTGTCTAATACGTTATTCTTATCAGCACTTCTGGAACATGCCAAACCTCTAACCCACCTTATCGGCATTCTAACCAGGCCCACTGAGTTCAACAAACGCAATGTCCGTGTCTGGCTGTTCTCATTGACACTCTATGAGCCACTTGCAGCTGCTCTGGGACACTAATTCATTCTGGTCTGGGATCCTGGAATTTGGTTAAGCCTTTTAATACCAACCAGGATATCAACCCAGCTGAGCCCAGTAGTCTGAGCTGGGGAAACCGAGCTGGGTGTCTAGGGAGGCCAAAGCAACTAGAGCTTGCCGGGCAGAGTACCGGGTAAGAGACAGATATACAGGAAAGAATCTCTGGGGTTCTGCCTCCAGTGTCATCCATTTCTCACCCACATGTTCTCTCCTACACATTTCCACTAAGTTATTTTTAAATAGTTGGTATAGGCCGGGCGCGGTGGCTCATGTCTATAATCCTAGCACTTTGGGAGGCCGGGGTGGGTGGATCGCTCAAGGTCAGGAGTTCGAGACCAGCCTGAGCAAGAGCGAGACCCGGTCTCTATTAAAAATTGAAAGAAATTATCTGGACAACTAAAAATATATATACGGAAAAAATTAGCCGGGCATGGTGGCACATGCCTGTAGTCCCAGCTACTCGGGAGGCTGAGGCAGGAGAATCGCTTGAGCCCAGGAGTTTGAGGTTGCTGTGAGCTAGGCTGACACCACGGCACTCTAGCCCGGGCAACACAGTGAGACTCTGTCTCAAAAAAAAATAAAATAATAAAATAAAAAAATAAATAGTTGATATATCCCTGTAGTCTTTGCAGGTAAAGTCATGTGTTACTAAGTTTTGCATTCTGAGGGCTTTTAGCAGTTGTCTACAATGAGTGTGTAATAAATGTTAACTTGAGACCTTTAAGAAAGAAAGAAGGAGAGAAAGGAAAGAGGGAAGGTAGGGAGGGAGGAAGGAAGAATGGGGGGGTTATAACATCTGTAGAAGGAAAATAAATGACTATAAACCAGAGGACGGGAGGAGAGAAAAGGAAATAGAATAGCATAAAGTCTTGTGTTATAAATGAAGTCATATAACATCATTTGAAAGATTGCGGTAAGTTAAAAGTTTATACCATAAATAGTAAAACAATGAATAAAATAATAAGGAGTTTGATTTAATAAACCAATAAAAAGGAAAGTAAAATGGAGTAATTAAAAATACTTAACCCAAAAGAAGGCAGGAAAAAGAGGAAAAACGGAACATTTAACAGATGGGCCAAATGGAAAACAGATAGCAAGATGATGTATTTAAATCTAACCATGCCACTCACATAAACTGTGTTTTAAACGCCCCCAAATAAAAAGCACCAATCACCAGAGAGCATAACAATAATATTGAGCAGCTAGAACTCTCATACACTGATGAGGGGGATGTAAAGTGTCACACTCACGTTGGAAAATGGCTTGGCAGTTTCTTAAAAAGTTGGCCATACCCCTACCATATGATCCAGTGTATCCGCTCCTAGGTATCTGGCGAAGAGGAATGAGAGTATATGTCCATACAAACTTGTGCATGAATGCTCATGGCAGCCCTATTTGTAATCGCTATAAACTGGAAACAACACACATATCTATCGACATAGGAAAGTGTAAATAAATCGGGCTGAATCCATACCACTCGGCAATAAAAAGGAATGAACTATTGATACACTCAACAATGTGGATTAATCACAAAATAATTATTCTGTGTGCAAAAATCCAGACAAGATAAGAGTGCATACTGTATTATTCCATTTATATAAAATTCTAGTAAGTGCAAATTAATCTCTGATAACAGAAAGTAGGTCAGTGATTGCCTGAAGACGAGAGAGAAGGAAGGAGTTATAAAGGGATAGGAGAAAACATCTGGAGGTTGTAGATTCGCTTGTGATCTTGATGGTGGTGATAGTTTCACTATCATGGGGCTTATTAAATCGCACACTTTAGAAATGTAGTTCCTTGTGTGTCAATTATATCTCAAAAAGCTCTGAAAGCAAAACAAAAGAGAAAATGAGCAATGTACTATTTACCCATGGCTGTATTAAAGATGAATTTATTTCTTACAGAGATCCCCATACTCCTGGAACCGAAAGTGTCCATAACTGAAGAGTGCTCTCACCAAGCTCTGTGTGCTCCAGGGAGAATGCCTTGCCCTCCCCCAAGACTTGCATCTTTAGTGTAACGATCTATCATCATGCCTCCATCCCATCATGCTCAGCAGCTTTGCTTTCTTTGTTCACCAACGAAGGTCAAGATTCCCAAGTCATCTCCTGACTTTCATCTCTTTACAAACCTATACATTCCCTACTGTAATCTACTTCCCAACCCCACACCCCCTTCCGCAGTACTCTCTGCAATTTCTCGAACTCCTGACCTCGAGCGATCCTCCCGCTTCGGCCTCCCAGAGTGCTGGGATCACAGGCGTGAGCCACCACGCCCAGCCTCTCTGCAATTTCTTATTTGTCATCAGCAAAATCCATTGTCCACTCAGCCTCTTGTCTGGACATAACTTTTGCCTTCTTACGCTGAGACTTGCCTGTCGCTTGCGAACATCCCTTTCCTGTACCCCTCTCAAGCGGTAGATATTTTCTTGTATCATTTGGCCTGAGAGTGAGGTAAGTAGACATTTTGCTCCTTCTTGCCACTTTAAGGCCATTGTCTTGTTCTCCTTCCTTAAATCCTTAGTTTGGTCATGTCAAAAACTTATTACCTTCTAGTTTTCCTTGCTGTATGTATCTCTAGACCTCTGAGTTTTCTCCCTAATCATTACTGCCTGGCTGGCTTGCTCTCCCTCTGACACTAGTGTTGGTCATTATTTTTACTGATTTCGATATCCATGCTGTTACAGATTTTATTTTCCAATGACGGCCACAACAATATCCGCCATTCAACATGTTCCTCTGCAATGTCACCTCGCCGCCCCCACCAAGAGGTGAAATCTATTCTCCCCACCCCTTCGGATCTGTGTAGGCACTAAGGTTGCTTCTACTTCATTGACGTTGGAATATAACTTCCATGACACTGTGCCAGTTTAGGGTACAGCCCTCAACTGACTTGGCAGCTTCTGCTTTCTGCTTCTTGGAACATTCATTCTTGGGACACTTCCCTTTGGAATCCAGCACTTGTGATGTGATAAATCCAAACTATATGGAAAGACTGTATGTTGGTGTTCTGGTCAATGGCCTTGCTGAGCTCACAGCTGACAGCCAGCCTCAACCCTCATTCACATGAACAAGCCATGAACCTCCAGCCAGGTGAGTGTGCTGATGACTGCCACCCCAGTTAGCATCTGGGTGCAGCCACGTGACAGACCCCAATGGAGAACTGCCCAGCTAAGCCCAGTCAACCCACGGGACTCTGAGAGATAATAATAAGTTGTTTTAACTAAGTTTTGAGGACATTTGTTATACAAGAATAGGTAGCCGAAACATATTCAGATGATGCTTCCGATATTACGGTTTCACAATTCCTTTATCTTCTCTGCTCCCATGATCTTGTCTTCTAATCTACTTTTATGTAGATTCCCTCAATCATGCACTACATTGTGCCATTACTAATAACTCATAAAGTCAATTTCAAGTTCTCCTTTCTTTGGCTACCACTTCCTATCTTTCTACTTCAATCAATCCAGTGCTTCCTCTCCAACAATTCCTCAACTGCCCCAGGACCTCCAATTCATTGATCTATCCATCTCTAGATTCCTTTCCCAGCCTCACTTTGATCCTTACTCAGCCTATATTTCAAGGACCAAGGTTATTACTACTCTGTTGCCAAGACTCTCACTGGCCTTGCCCCTCTCTCCCTGAACTGAGCTTTCCAGGGTAAAATATAAACCCTGCATAAATTCAAATCGCCCTTTCTCCATGACTGCATCTGAGCAACAGAATGTGATGGGAAACACACACATGTTCACACGCACGCACGTGGACACGCACACACACTCACATGCACACACACGGCTCTCCTGACTGTCTCACTTTACCACGTCACTCCAATGGTGTCTACAGCTGCCCAGAAATCCCCCAACATTTCCTTGGTCCAAACAGTCTTCCACTTTCCCAGATGATTATTTAATCTCAGACTCCAATAACTTCTCTCCCCTCCTCACTCTCAGCTGATGGCCTAGCTTCTTATTGTATTGAGAATATGGAGTAATCATAAAGAGAGCTATGTGCTTCACTCCAACAGCTACCAATCTCCTTCCTACTATGTCCATATACTCTGTTTTCCCTCCTGATATGAGATTATTTTCCCTGTTCCTATCTATGTTCTCTTTTGCAGCAAAATTGCCTGATTTGTCTCTACTCACTGTTTCTACTTCCCCTCTCCATTCTTTTTTTTTTTTTTTTTTTTTTTTTTGAGACAGAGTCTCACTGTGTTGCCTGGGCTAGAGTGCTGTGGCGTCAGCCTAGCTCACAGCAACCTCAAACACCTGGGCTCAGGTCTCCAGGACTTCACTATTTTGCTTCATCCTTTTTTCTCACGTGCTACTCCTTCTTTTCAGTCTTCTCTCTTGGTTCCTCATCTTGAGCTTTAAAATTTTGACTTCTCCAGTACTCAATCCTCAGCTGTCTCCTCTTCATTTATATTTATTCACAAGATGATCCTATTTAGTTCCACGGCTTGAAATAACCACATATCTGCTGATGAATCCAAAATTTACATCTCCGGCCTGTTCCTCGCTTCTAAATTGCAGATTTTTCTATATCCAGTTTCTATATCCAGTTAAATAGCTCCACTTGGCTTTCTAATAGACATTGTGAACCTCATGTGTTCAAAACATAACTATTGATCACAAAACCTATACATCCCCCAGTTTTCTCCTCCCGGATGATAGCAATTTCTTTCTTCCAGTTGCTTAGTAATAAATCTTGGGATTCATCCTTGAGTTCTTTCTTTCTTCCACAATACATAGTCAATCAATCAAAAAATCCTATCGGGGGGAGAGGGGAGGAAGGGACAGGCATATGCACAATGAGTGTGATGTGCACCACCCGACGGATGGACACGCTTGAAGCTCGGACTTGTGGGGTACGGGGGGCAAGGGCAACATACGTAACCTAAACATCTGTATCCCCATAATATGCTGAAATAAAAACAAATCCTATCAGCTCTGCTTCAAAATATATCCAGAATCTGAACATTTTTAATGCTCTTTAATGCTACATCATGAGGTTTTACCTGGACTATTGTTAATTGTTTCTCCCATCTCTATGCTGTTGTCTTGGCCTGTTAATAATATAAGAGCCAGGGGAACTTTCTAGAACACATCAAGCATTCCATTCCTCTACCCCAAACTTAATTTCTCTGTATTTGTCATTCTGCCTAACAACAAAAAGCTATAAATTATTGTTTGCATAAGTGAGTGTGTGCACCTGTACATATGGTTGGTGTTAACTCCAGTTTACATTCAGCCCATTTCTAGTCAATTTTTGTATATAGCACAAGCAATGGATAGAGGTGTTTTTTGTTGTTATGGTGGTGGTGGTAGTGACTGCTTTTTTTTTACATAGTCAAATTGTTCCAGCACTATTTGTTGAAAATATTTTCCTTTCTCCATGGAATCACATTGGCAACTCTGTTCTCTGGTCTTTGCAGATCAATTTCTCATGATGACTGATTTTTCAGCAAGTTTGGGCTCTGAGCAGATTTAACTCAGAAAGCCTGCAATAAAGTTCCAGCATGGGGGTCCTCCTACTTCATCATGGCTCAGACCCTTCGCCCTCTCATGCCAGGTGTCTGGACCGTAAATGAGAATCTACCTAAGAAGTGAGATTAAAGGAAGGTACTGGATCTAAGGCACTTCTCTGATGCCTCTCATTTTTCTGACAAGTTTCCAACCACTCTAGAGTCTTTTAATCAAGAGATTGCTAAGCCGAGACAATGCCTCCTCAGCCAAATGTGAAACACAAAGATTTCACAATCTAAATGAAACTCATTCTTAGGACACAACTGGAGAAATTTCTACAGGAGATAAGATCAATCATAAGATTTGTCGAATATGGCTGCATAAGCCAAGGATGGGGAAAGTTCCCTTACTCTCGTTGCTCCCGGATGGCGTTGGTGAGACAGCAGAAGTCACATCAGAGATGAGACACTAAGAATTGGCACCTGATCCCCACCCAAGATCTGGAGGCTATGGTTTCAGGCTCTCACTTTTCTAATCTTCATAATAATCCAACAAGGTGGGCATCATTGCCCCACTATAGATAAGGAAAGGTTATGTGTTAAATCTGTGCTCACACCACTTCAATGTGGCAGCCTGAAGATGCAATTCCAAGACCATTTCCTGAGTCAGGCTGAGCTAATTCCAGATTAGGGGTTCTATAAGCCGCTTAATGGTGACCAAATGGTCCATGTTGCAAGTCAGGGGGAGTCTACAAGTAGAGAGACAATAAATCATTGTACACTCTACACTTCTCCAACTCATCCCCAATGTTCTTCGTGCATCTAACATGAAGCTCTGCCCCAGACAGCCCAGCCTCTTGCTCTTTCCCCAAACAAGGTTTCTTACTCTGTCCCCCTATATTTTTGCCCATGTGACCCTCTCTGCCTAGAATGACCACCTCATTTTCTTGATACCTTTAATGACTGCATTCGTTCTTCTCAGCTTCTTCCCTCAAACTTTTTCTTCCACTCCTACATCACCACTAGGATCTGTGAGCACCAGTGTAACATGTAGTTGCTCAGATGTTGCTTTAAATAAAAATAGTAGCTACCATTTTTTTTTTTTTTGCATCAACTATGTGCGAAGCACTGCACTGGAAACTTTGTTTATTTTCAGAAAAGCCCTCCAAGATAGGGAATTTTATTTTCCCCTTATTGAAATGAAGGTGTGGGGAAATGAAGTAATTTAGAAATCAAAGCTATTATTTGGGAGAGTTGGCACTTAGACCAATGTGAGACTTCAAAGTTGGTGGTGTTGCTTTTCTTCGCCCTTTCTAAGTTTTAAGGCTGTTTGAACATGTTTAGAGCCCTTGGAGGTGGTCCATCAGAAATCTATTGGCAGGAAATACTTTTCCAAAGGGGAAAGAGAACCAAAGCACGCAAGAGTGATTCATAGACAAAGAGCCAGGGGAGAGAAGAGAGACAGCTTTGAGGTCTGCCAGGTGTCTGGTTCTCCCACTGTCTGGCAGCCCATCCCCTGCGGAGGCAAGTCCGAGCCTTAGGGAGAAGGGACTATAACAATTCGTGGGTGGCATCCGTGGTGCGGGGAACAATGGCTCTGCATTATCCCAGCAAGGTGTTAAAGCACTGGGGTCTCTGGTGACTTTTGTAAGCTGTGCTGATTTCAGTGGGGACTCAGTCAGGAAACCTCGACATCTCTGACACTTCAGCCACCCATTGGCGGGAGGCTGTGACAGCTGAAGGGACACAGGAAGGACAGAACAGGGTCATTTCCAATCGGCAAATGTTTACTAGGTATCTATTCTGTGCAGGCACTTTTGAAGGGTGCTAGGGTCATGGTGCCTATTGCACGTTTGGCAGACAGGAAAGCAAGGCATGGCAAGGGTCTTCGTATGCTTCATGTGCTCAGAAGGGAATGCAATGAATTTTGTAATTAATCTGCCCAGGTGGGCATCTTTTGGGAATTCCTGCAAAGGCACTGTGCATGCTAACCCTGACTTTTACTCACTGTTCTGCCTCTCACCCAAGTTCGTTATTAATAGGAACAATTCAAAGATGCTGACGGTACCTGGATATGAAGTAGGGGAATGAGGAACCTACAAAAATGCTGCCGCATTATTATTTTGGCCCTGTGTGGCTTCCACCATTCTGTTTTCCAGAAATTGATTTACATCATTGTTTGTCTTGCCTTCCCAGATGGACACCAAGTTCCTTTGATGATAATGATTGTAAAACACTCAGACTATAAAAATAAGTATCCTTATATTTATTTTAATTATTATTATTATTTATTTATTTTTGAGATCAAGTCTCACTCTGTTGCCTGGGCTAGAGTGTGGTGGCGTCATCACAGCTCACAGCAACCTCAAACTCCTGGGCTCAAGCGATCCTCCCACCTCAGCCTCCCAAGTAGTTGGGACTACAGGTGCGCGCCACCATGCCTGGATAATTTTTCTATTTTTTGTAGAGATGGAGTCTCACTCTTGCTCAGGCTGGTCTCGAACTCCTGGCCTCAAGTGATCCTCCTGTCCCAGCCTCCCAAAGTGCTAGGATTACAGGCATGAGCCATCACACCTGGCCTATTTTAATTATTTGTTAAACAAATTCATAAATAAATGAGTGGTGACTATCATGAGTAGGTACTTTTACATTCAACCAGTAGCATAAATGAATGAAACCTTCCATTTCACTCTCCATTTCTCTACTTCTTTAGGTTTCTACAAATAGAGGGTATAATAAAAATTGACCAGCACACTCATTCTTCCTGGGAACAGAACATGTAGGATGTTCTAAAAATACATTCTTTGATTCATTAAAATGAATTTCTCAAGAATGTAACAAACAGGAAGACAATGAGTTCTAGAAAGAGATGTTCCTGTATGTCCTAAGAAGGAGAAAACAAAAAGGATACAAAAGGGAACTGAGATATTGACCCAAAAAAGCCACTAGGAAAGAGTGAGTGAGTTGAGTTGGGGTTTACAAAAAAAGCAATGGAAAGCAGAAGTTAGAAAAGAAGGAAGGAAGATGTTGATGGCAAGATGCGATATCATTTTAATACCTTAATATGGATTTTAAAAGAAAAAATAACTTTCTTTTTCCATGGTATGTGCCAGCCATGTGAGGTTGTGTCATACACTGAGGACATAACAGTACTAATTAAATAAAGAGTTGGTCGAAGTGCTCGGGTGACACTGTGAACTCAGCACTTTGATATCCAAGTATGGGCTAGAAAATTAGGCTCTTAGATGTCCCCAGGGTGGAGGCGGCCTTGGGTTGTTAAATGAGGGAGTAGGACTCCTTGGTTACCACATGTGATTTGGCTAAGTTGGCGATTGTGTGTGTCCCCTCAGAGATATGGAACATTTTATCTGAGACCAGGCCCCTAATTACTTCAAGGTGGCCACGAGTCCAAGGTCACGTTTTAATTTCTACTCCTTGACATTTACCCCTTCCCTAAGACTAAAGCGTGGGATGAGGTTGTTCCCGTATCCACTTAGAAACCAGACTTACCCAAGAGGAACACCAATGCCTTTGACCCCCTCTCTGAAATGTCATGAGCCAGAGAAGATTAAAACTCATATCATAGAGGAAGAGAGTGAAAACTAAACACCAGGCCTAGAGCCCAGAGGAACTTTGTCCCAAACCATTGTCTGTCCTCTGGCCCCATTTAGTTTACAAAGACAATCATGTACAAGCTAATTTCTGTCTCTGGGGGGAGTCCATTAATTTCTCCCCAAATCATTCACTATCCCTTAAAATTGCCTACAGCCCCTCCCCCACCTCTCTCTCCCTCAGTCCCCCCCAGCTTCAACCAGGTGGCCCCTCTTTAACTCTCATACTTTGTGTATGGCTCTTGTGTTTATGCACGTTAAATAAATTTGTATGCCTTTTTTTCCTCTTCATCTATTGTCAATTCATTTTAACAGACTTAGACTCAAACCTTCAGAGCAAAAATTTGAGTTTTCCTACACAGCCATTATTAAAAATCAAATTATATTAACTTAAACTAAATAAATTATATTAAAAACAAAGGCAATAAATACACAGAACTGCTGAACTCCTAATTATTTTTACTATGTTTTACTATTATCTATGATTTTGAGGTTATTTGTGTCCATTGTATCCAAATTCTATATAACGGTGTGTTGCTGCACACCACTCCCCAGCTCTGTGTTCAATGATACCATGTTGGTAGCTTGAAATCTGCCCTCGTGGGAGTGTTTCCACCACAGAAATCAGCAAACACTACAAATCAGGGCTTGAATTGTTCTTTTATGGGTTGTCTAGACTTAAGAAAGTGATAGAGAATTGTTAATAATACAGATTAAAATTAAAAGAAAGCTGTGACGGTTGCCATTCCATTGTGAACAGCACAAAAATTGTGAAATGTTCTTCCGCTATCTGAAAACTATTAATTGATTTGGCAAAAACATCACTCAGGTCATTTGAGAAACTTGATATCCTGGCATCTTCATTATTTCACGTTCATCTTGTTAAAGTAAAGGAAAATATCAACCAATATTCAAGGTAGAATTATACACGGAGAGTAGGTTGTTAATCATTTACCAGTTAAACACTGGTCCTAATCGAGGGTTCACAAGCCCCTTCTTAGGAGGTCTTTGCTCATGGGTGATCTTCAGATTGTTTGTTAAATTATATGTAACACTTGGCACATAGAATACTTTTCTGGGAGATGGTCCATAGCATTTGTCAGATTCTCAAAGAAGATGATGAAGGAAAAAAATGTACAAATCGCTGGTAAATCACTGGTGTGACAGATCACTGAGCATCTGACTGCCAGGAAAAATTTTAAAAAAAGAAAGATCTGTATTCTAAAATCCATCTCCACTCTTTACTAGCTCTATGAGTTTGAGCTAGTTGTTTGACCTCTCTGGGCCCCATTTTCCACATCTAAGTAGACGTCAGACCTACTATGTTATGAGAATCAGATAGGCAAAGATACACAATAATACCCAGATCCAAGAGACCCAGGTTCTCACCTGACCAACTGGCCTTGAGCAAGTCATTTAAATGGACTAGGTCTCTCTTTCCTCACCTGTAATGTGAGAGGATTGGTGTGTTTTTCAAATTATTTTAGCTTGCAGAACTCTTCTTCAAATGGAATTATACATGCAGAACTGTTATAAGAAACAAAAGTATTGCTTGGGATTTGAGGGCAAGAAGAGAAGAGGGAGTTTCTCTTAATGTCTCTCAGGTGTTTCAGGAACATCCCTACTTCCCCATGGAAAACTACTGAACTAGACTATCTTTAAGATACAGTACAGTTCTAAAATTCTCCATATGGGTTTTTTTCCTCAATGTGAATAAGAACCCCAGTGACAAGAAGACCAGATGAGAGGTGATGACTCAGACTAAACCCATCCTATCTCTACTGGTAGGGATTCTTTATGCCAAGAGGGATAAGAACATGCAGGGTAGTTTTTGAGGGATATTTGGTTGTTGCTTATTGCTTGAACCCTCCAGATCAGCCTGTTCTCCTAAATGACCTCTGCTGACTCCATAACACACAGGAGAACTGCCTAACCAAGCCCTACTGAATTCCTAACCCATAAAATTTTGGGGTATGATAAAGTATTTTTTTTTTAGATCACTAAGTTTGGGATTATTTTGCTATTCAACAATAGATAAAGAAAACTGGAACAGTAGTGGTTTAATCAAACAAGTAATTTCCTAGCTCCTGTACCTGCAAAAACCAAAAGGAGTTATGGTTTCACATATGAAGAACAAGACCAAACTCTAGAAGACCCAATCTCTGTGGCCCTGGAGCAGGGCTGGGTTCTTCAGGGAGGAGAAGTGAAAGATCTCTTTGATTCTGCCTCATAAGATGTTGCTTGGACTCTGAAGAATCATATCGGGGAGTCAGACAATTGAGCTCAGTAGTGACATTAAGGTTGATGGCCTGTTGTGGGAGCTGCAACAAAATGATAGGGAATGGGGGAAGGCAGCAGCTTGGTGAGCGTGATGTCCACTAGACACCATCTCCATGGCAGCACCACTAAGTTCAAGTTCACAGACTGTGGGATGGGTCAATAATATTCTTCCTTCCCTGATCAGGATTGGTTCAGATGCTTGGCTGGACCCAGGTGAAAGCGCAGAGGCCACACTGAACAAGGCCGCTGAGGAGGGCAGAGCCAATGGAGCCTCCCTACTGGTAAGTCCCTGTTACTGCATATGGTTGGGAAGACATTGTTCATGACACAAAATACCTCCTTGGTACTGAAGTCCTACTGTGTGTGTTCACGTGGGCTGAATCCCAGAGGATTAAGCCTGATCTCAAGGAGCTTACTATGTACATGATGGTGATGAAATTGTGCAAGACAAGGATGTGAGGTTTGATGCTTGTTTAAATCACAAAGGTCAGTGCTGGCTCCTAGGATGAGGTTAGGATATCCTTCTAAAAAGGTCACATGGTCTGTTGAGAGCAGGAAAGGACTGGACAGCACTGAGCAGTGTAGCAATCCACAACAGACAAGACTACCAACGTGTAGACAAGGCCCACCTGGGTTACTGGTATGTATCCCTGGTCACAGGGTCTGTTTTGAAGGTAGATGGCTTTAGAAATTTTGTCAGTGTCCAGATTAATGTCAGGTGTGGCCCTCACCTTATGGGGGGCTCTAGTTTTAAGTGAGATACAGCTACAGCCTTAGGAAGGGCTGCTGGTCCTGGCAAGTTGTCTGGCTTCTGTTGGCTGCCCAGTCTATAGACTTCTTAGGCAAAAGTTACATTCATTCCAAAAAGCTGCAGCTCAAGGCAGCTGAGGACAGAGAGGCTGGCTGGCCTTGCCATAGAAGACAGGTGAGAACACAAGAGGCCAAACCACTGGAAGTCCTCAACTTTCTAGGTGATTTGGCTCCTAGACATAGATTGGCGAAAGACTATTTCTGAACATCTTGAGCAAGTAGAGCCAGCCTGGCTGAGTTTTCTCACTGCTAGGGGGAGACGGGGGTGGAGGGGTCCTGTCTGGACATGAAGACCTTCTGAGACACCAGTGACCACAGTTAGGATAGAGTCAGTGCCCAAGCCAGGAATGAAAATAGTAATGAAGTAAGGTAGACCAAAGACAGCTCTACAACCTTTTACTTGGCTTGGTGTCTCATGACATTTGGATTCCATTTACTTTTTCCAAGTCTGAGAAACACTGACTTTCTAGATCTACATTCTGAATTCCTTATCAAATAAGCCATCATTAGAAAGCTTGTTAACAGAAAGCAAAATTTGGTTCTCCCTTTAGTCTCTGTTTTAAGAAATATCCTTCTAAAAAGGATTTCACTTGTGAAATGATATTAGAAAGAATGAATAAATTGTGCTTTTATGAATCTTGAGGGTTAATGGTGAGTTGACCTTAATTTCAAATGTATGTATATGTTTTTAAAGTCATAAAACAAACAGCAACCAAATTCCTTAAATATGGTGTCCCTAATGGGCTAAGGAAACAATGATTTTGAAGGTATTTAAGGCATATCTCACAGTGAATTTAAGTTATTCTCTGTTAGCATCTATCACAATCTCACTTACATTGCACTAGGTTGTATGTCTCCACCTACCGCCCTAGGAGCCCATAGAGATTCATTGCTATGCCTCACTCATTTCTGCATTCCCTTTAGCACCAAACAGAGCACAGATCTAGACGCTCACCCACTATGAGCTCCATAAATGTTTGTTGAATTAAGCCGATCTGGCACCTGGTCAACATGGACCTTGTTGTCTCCATCTGGCTTCTGTGAACAGGACATATGGATGCCATCAACCCAGCTCTGATGCTGTTTATGGCTACAGTGAACATGAACAAGTGGGCAGAATGTCAACAAGCCAAGTCCAAAAATACAGAGAGAACACTGTTGTGTGGCGGCTGCCAGTTATCTGGAAATATCAAGTCACTTAAAGAGACATAATGTTCATCGCCTCATGCAATTGTTACACGGCTTTGAGACAATGCAACTAAATTACCTAGTGAAGAGCCCAGCTCATTCGCTGAAGAAGTGGTAGCCATTATCATCATCATAATTATTGATAGATTAATAGTAATAAGCCACTTGGTATAATAATAGAATGCTGGAAAAC
The DNA here is from genome assembly GCA_963575035.1 of Avahi laniger. NCBI lineage: Eukaryota > Metazoa > Chordata > Mammalia > Primates > Indriidae > Avahi > Avahi laniger. The sequence goes on from CAUYSK010006532.1 coordinate 111,426, forward strand.
AACTTGGACTATAGCAAAGAGAGCCAGGAAAAAAATGTTTTTGAGTAACTGGATTTAATACGTGGCAACCAACTGCAGAAAGTAGACAAAACCGTTCATTAGGAGTCCTTCCACAAACTCCCACCTTGACTAAGGAAATCCTATATGCCCTATAAAATTCAGCTTCGTAGACTTCTGAAAAGCCCTTCCTTTATCTTCCTCTGTGGTGCTCCTCAAAGGCACCCCTCCTCCAACCCCGGCTCTGCCTGTCTGAAGCTGTTGCCAAGCTCCCATCACCTCCAGGGCACAATGGGGGTTCTGCAAATTGACTGTGAACTAAAATAAATCTTAAGCCCCCCAGCTGACTGAATGGACCCTCTCTTAGGCAAGAGGACCCTAGAAATACCCTAAACCTGAGTTGCTGGCCATGAGAAGGGAGGTCAGACACGCCTCCTCATGCCCCCCTCCCTTCCTGGAGCTGTCCTTTGTAGCTCATTAACAGGCCTAAGACCTGCAAGACAAAGCTTAAGCCACTCCTGCAGTTCATTGATTTACTTAACAGGTCTCTTGAGACTGGGTATATGTTTGGTATGTGTCTGGTAGTTTGTCTCTGACTAACAGATTTCCCTATCTTAACTTAACACATTCCTAGCCTTTAGATAAAGCTTCATTTCTTTAACCAATTGCAAATCAAAGAATCTTTAACCCACCTATAGCCTGTAATGCCCTGCTTCGAGATGTCTTGCCTTTTCAGGCCAAACCAATGTATACCCTTCATGGACAGATTTATGACTTTACATGTAATTACTGTCTCCTGGAAATGTATAAAACCAAAGTGTAACCCCACCATGGTGAGA